>CM076570.1:1431145787-1431375388 GCA_034641835.2 Pinus albicaulis
CTTTGCACTTCAACGATGTCCTATTTTCGTACTTTAACACAGACACATACAGTCCTTTAATGCAGTCATATTTCTGCATCTTAACACAGTTATATATTGAAGTTATTCCTACAATCTAGTCCACAATTCTTCACATGTATATATTACATTATGTCTCTCCTTTTTCACACTTTCTCCTTGTTGTTTAACCTTGTTTCTTATGTATGTAATCCACAATCCTTTCACCTTGAACCTTGTCTTAAAAAGTCAGAGGAAATCTGAACTTTTTGTGTTATGTTCTGCGCAGCCTAGATGGGTATATATATTTGTTCCAACCTGTAAATTAGTCGACTTTTCCATAGGTTATGAAGCCGACTTTATCAAGGGTTTATGAGCCTACTTGTCCAATGTTCATAGGTTGTCTTCAGGAAATATTTAAACACTGATATGGAGCATAATTTGTGTCATGTCTTCAAGATTCATCTGGCAAGGTCTTGAGGCATACAAGTGTGAATTGAATCTTCATAAACATGGCTCTTTAATTTGTACATTTATGATCAGAAGAAAAATCCCTAATAGACAGCAAGAAGAAGTCTTTTGACTTATAATAAAACCTTTCTCATGAAACCCATGAAGCAATCATACCAAAAATATATATTTTATTATCATTGTCTTCTTCATTACATAAACACATAATTACATAGTCAATATGAAGACCGATCCTAGTTACACTTTCCAACACTCCCTCTTAAATAAGGAGGTATTCATAATGGTACATGGTCAATTTCAATCTGAATAATCTCATAAGAATAATCGGATTGGTAATGGCATCCGTTTAGCATCAAATAAACCAAAATTTTCCTAGTGTAAGGCCTTGAATAACAACCCCATCTCTCAACGAGACAATGGGCTACAATGCTGGCAAGACACGTGACTTATAAACACCATATTCATTGTCTCTCCAAGGTCATACTCCACCGAGGTGTTCCCACAGTATGACTTTCTTGGACTATTATTTTCTTGGGTAGCCAACCCTCAAAGTATATTGGTCCCTGACTACCCCTATCTTGAATGCCCTATCTCATTCTGAAAGAGTATTGGATGCCAGATGATTACCCAATCCTCCATTTTTTCTTCCAAGTGAAGACCAGAATGATGTGTCTATCCATTCTCTCCTCATGGCCTTCACTAAGACTTATGACGGTTATTCCTGGTCTAGTGCACGACACATGAATTAGAGAATCATATACGTCACTTCCTCTTAACTCGAGAAGGACATACTTGAAGTTTCTTCCAAGTAAGAATCTTACCACCAAGCTCCCTCTTAATCAGGGACATGCAATAGTAATGGTGAGACACCAACTACTCATGAATAATTCCTCCCCTTGATGTCATGTATTTCGATATTGAGGAATCTTCAACTTTTAGCTTTATAGGGAAAAAATCATCCATCACTTTCATCCAAGAGTCTTGTCATCCACTTGAAAGTGATTCATCATTCCTTCGGATCTGGTCCACCTTTATGCCATGCTAATTTCCTTTGAATCATCTCCAAAGGATATTACATCCTTCCACATGATTGGCAGCCCTGCATAAACTTATCCAGATAAACATATACATAAGAACTTTTAAATCAAAAGTTACCTCAGTGATGATCTTTTACCATGAAATCTTCCTATAGGCTTCGACATCCTTTTTTTTTTCTTCATATTGACACATCTCCTAAAGACATGTATTGTCAAGGGTCTTCTTCTATGCCATAATTCTATCAAAGTCCATATATCTTCCCAGGAGATATCCTAGTCACATATTCTTGGCTTCCAGATGATAACCGCCTCTTTACATGGTTTCACTTCATGATATATTCCATTATTTCTCCACACAACTTCATCCCCGGGTACTTCCAATATCCAGTTCATTGTTTTTATACAACCACCTCATATTCCATATGAGGACATATTTAATTTCAACTATTAGTGCAAACCTGTGCACCAGAATAGATCCTTCTTCCATCATACTTCTAAATATAGAATTCCATCACCTGCAACCATATGACATGACTTTACAACATCCAATACATCATATAGATATATGTACCTCATCCTTTTCCTTTTTGAGTCATCATGAAGAAATTTTACTAGAATTAAGAACTTCATTCCCTTGATCTGCTTCATCAATAAGTCATCCTCTCCTAATTCCCAAATTTTGTAACATATAATTCTCGATGAAACCTTTTTATTTCTTTATAACTAGTGAATCCATAGAGAACTCCATTAGAAAATGTCAACACTTGTTTCCATTTTGATTATTGAATGATGACCCTTGATCTTGATGACTGCCTTCCATCAATATTGTTGTCAATGAGGTTTCCAGGAGCTACTTCTTCAAGTTCTCCTTCCATGCTTCTATCCTGATGCTATTAATATACATTTCTTCCTATCATACTATTTTACAACCAACAGAAATCTCTTAAGGAGAAAGATGATCTCAATCATAATAGAGATCTTTCGTTTTCTTCTTTCTTATATTTCTTTGCATCAAGTTCTTCCCTTTCATTTGTGACAAGGGATTCTTCCTTTTTCCTCTTGTCCTTTCTAGATTTAGGAGAATCCATTTTATAATTCCCAAGTTCATTACATCCAAAGCATCATACTTTGTCCATATTTCTTCTATTATTTTGAGGAACAAATTTATTGAGTCTTCCTTTCTTCCTAGACATGGTTGCAAAGGCTTGATTCCCTTTACTTGATCCTAAATCAATTTTCTCTTTAAATATTGTTTCATCTATCTTACATAGATCTTGGAATGGTATTTATTCTTCTTTCCCATCGATTCTAGAAGTGAAACTTCCCCATTCTTTAGGTAGATAATTTTGTACCATAGTGAGAATTTCTCCATCAGACATTCTTTCTCCAAATTTTTGCAATTGATCTTATATTGCAAAAATATCTATCAGATATGGAATTATTCCTTCCTTTCTTGAAATTCTAAATTTATATAATTTTTGTCTCAAGGATATTATTTCCCCTCTAGAACCTTTCGAGAACAACTCCACCAATTTATCATATATTTCATTTGAGAATTATATATTTGATACATAGGGAATGATAGAGTCCTTTATGGATTCTCTAAGAATCCTTTGGGCTCTTATGTATGCCTTCATTTATTTTATATATGCTAGAATGTATTCTTTTGAAGGTTGAATTGTAGATCCTTCGATGTATCCCATAAATTCATTTTCAATTAGATTCAAATATGTCCTCTTCTTCCATGCACTAAAGTTTGATGACCCAACCAATTTGTTGCTGTCTATACAATAAGTCATTTTGACAGATTTAGATATGGTCATAGATACTTACTTGAGTAAGGTGACTTTCTCCTTCCAGCAAATTCCTTGATGATTATGAAGATGAAGTTAGGAACTCCCTCTTAAATTAAATTCTCCAATGTAGATGTCTTCAAAGGTATTGGATAAATTTGGATGGTGCTTGATGATGTGTCTTCTAATAATTTCTTCAATGTCATAAATATTTGATGGCAAATATTATTTCCTTGATGAGTGGATCCTTTGAATGAGATTGAAGGTCTTCTTGAAATGGCTTGAGAATCTTCCTTGCAAATTGATTTGAATTTTCAACACAAGCTTTGACCTTGACTTTGATTCTTGCTTCCTCTGAGTGCCTCCTTGTGAAGTAGCCCTTGTCTTTAGCACCTCAGCTCTAATACCATGTTGAGAATTTGGTAGGGTAGTGATTAATTCAAATTCTCTTCTTGATAATTACTTGTGAGCTTACTTATTTTACTTATGTATTTTCTTCTTAGCTTATTAATTCTTTCATCAAGTCAATTACCAAAAACACAAGAGACACAGATTTACGCTTTTTAAGTCAGGGCCAAAACCTCTCCCTCTTGGAGAGGAAAACCCAGAAGAAATTATTCTTATAGACTTTAATATGACAAGTACCATGACCATAACACAGAACCTTAACCCTTTTATGCCTCAAATATCTTGTCACTACTTCTTCATTGACTCCCTGAGTTGATTTTTCTTTCCTACACCATCCTACACTGATCTGCACCAAGACTAGAGATATTGGTCTCTGCTTGGCTCTTTACTAGAGATATCAATATCGTGTCATAGGCTATCTTACTTTGTACCTTCACTTAATCTTGTAGACTGTACACTTGACTAATTTCCTTTCAATGAGCAGTCCACCTATGATGATATCCTTACACAACATAGCCCTTACTCTAGCACAGACCTTCTTGCACTTATTGCAGTCCTTTCTCATACTAAAAACAATCATATGTCTTCACTTCAGTATTGTCCTTCTTTGCACTTCAATGTTGTGCTATTTTCACACTTTAAAACAATCACACACGTCCCTTTAATGCAATCATATTTATGCATCTTAACATAGTTATATATCGAAGTTATTCCTGCAATCTAGTCAACAATTCTTCACATTTATATATTATATGTAGGAATTTACAGGGTAAGTTCCTTGGATCAAACACCAAAGGCCATCGCTCACAAACAGATCACATATCAGTACACTGACATTTTACGTGGTTAAAACCCTCAAAGAGGGAAATAGTCCATGGCCTGAGCCAACACAACCACTTCAGAAAATTTATTAATATAACTAAAGAAAATTTACACAAGCTTCTCTCATAAATGTTCACCGGAGAAATTACCCTCCATGCTCTTTAAATAGAGATCATGGACCACTCGAGTGCTAAGCCATGGATCAATTATCGGTAATACCAAGGAGAAAATGAACCATCGAATCACTACATATCGTGACTGTCGGATTATAATTTACAAAAGTACATAGTAAAGAAATACTCTTTACCTAGCTCTACGCTAGACCAAGTTATACTTAAATATTTCCTATGTGTCCTAATATCCTAACATCCCCCCTTAATAAAAACTTGGGATAAGATTGAAGGATTTACAAAGGTGACACAATAGGAGAAGGAAGGATGCATTAGAGCCTATCCCCCCTTAATGATAAATTTACTGGACTCCAAGCATAGATCGAAGTGTGGTAAACTTCGCTTCGGTGAGAGCCTTTGTAAAGATATCAGCAACTTGATCATTGGTTGAATAATATTTCACTTCAAGAACATGATCATGAATTAGATTTCTGTTGAAATGTATGTCTATCTCAATGTGTTTTATTTGCTGATGTTGAATTGGATCTTTCCATAGCTAAATGGCACTCTCATTATCACAAAAAAGTGTAGTTGGTTTCTGCTGATGAAGACCAAATTTGGATAGGATATTTTGAAGCCACAGGGCTTCCTTGCTGGCTTCAACAACACCACGATACTCTAATTTTTCCAAAGAAAGAGAGATGGCACTTTGTTTCTTACAAGACTATGTAATATGTCCTGAACCAATAGTGAATACATAACCTACAGTAGACTTTCGATCATCAAGTTCATTAGCCCAATCAGAATCAGTGAAACCAACCAACAATGGAGATGCTCCTTCACTATAATGAATCCCGAACTGAATTGTATCTCGAATATATCGAAGTATTATTTTAGCTTCTTTCTAATGACTTTCATGAGGTTTGTGTATAAACTGAATAACAATACCAATGGAAAAGGAAAGGTCAGGATGGGTATGGGTTAGATACATAAGTTTACCAAAAATTTGATGGTATAAGGTAGCATCAACTTCAAGGGAAGTAAAAGTGACTGAAAGCTTGAATCTAGACTGAAAGGGAGAAGGGGTTGGCTTACATTCTTCCATTTGAAAGTGGCATAGAAAATCACAAGCATACTTGGACTGAGAAAGGGTAATACCTTTTTTGGATTGCAAGACTTGAAGACCAAGGAAATAATGCAAGTGTCCTAAGTTTTTCATTTCAAACTTATTTTTGAGGCTAGACTTCACATGGTTTATATGGTTGGGATCATTACTAGTAAGGATAAGATCATCAACATAAAGAAAAAGGATGATTAAGGACTTACCCACATTCTTGGTATAGATAGTTGATCAGGGGCTCAATTTTATGTTCAAAAATAAAAGTTCTTAGAATGTCTCATAACCTAAATGACCGCGTAGTTCTCATCATTCTGAATTCAGCGCACTTCGTTTCATGAAAAATGGAATCTGTATGCTCCCAGAAACGAGTTTTGTTCGCTTTGCTAAATAGACAGTTTAAAAAAAATGACAAACATGTGCCCAGTCGGTAGTATGTACTGCTGATGTGGCATGCTGACTATGAAGGGTTTATTTTGGCATTTTCCTCCAGAAAATGGTGAATTTCCAAGTGGCAGCATGGTATTGGTTGAATTTCTCGGTTATGTGGTGAATTTATATTGGTTCATTTTTGGGCCAATTGGGTGAGGAGCTGTGCTGAAGCCTCGGGCCGCCATGTTCCCACCCCCATGGTTGTACTGTGGAATAAAATGTTTTGGTTAAGTCCGGGCAAAGGCGTCGGGGTTCGACCCCGCGACCTCCCACAAGCCAACGCCACTCCTTACTGTTCCTCCCGCACAATTGTTCTTAATAGCTAAGGGCTACCACATATATTTAAAGTTTAAAATGTTGTATGGTGGGGAAAAGTGGGGGCCAGCCCCCGATCCATAAGACCACAATGCAAGACCACCGGCGGGGCTAAAACACTAATGCAGAGTTAACATTAAACATGTTTAATTAACTTTAAACCATGTACTTATTGCGCCTAATCCACATATTAATGTGGGGTTATGTTAAGAGTGAGTTTAGCGCTAAGCAACACTTAATTAGCGCTAAACATTATTACTTAACTTAATGTCAGATTGAGTTGGCGGACCCCCAAATTCAGTGGAGACTACCAGTTTAGCTCCAGTTAGCTAATTTATGGCTTGAAATAGTGGAGAAAATGTAAATGGTCATAAATTTTGGAGTTTTAGACCAATTCAAGTGCAGAAAGAGCCTAGATGACCATTTTTGGGAATTCTGGACTCATTGGTGTAGGTCTCAGGAGAAAAATATCATGTTAAGTAGGTAAATTTTTCAATTTGAGCATAATATAGAGGCCCAAGCCATGGAAGCTAGACCAAGGAGATGTAGCCCATGAGGGCTAAACTCCTTCATCAAATACCTGTGTTGATGTATTGTATGGTGATATTCAGTACTTTATTTTTTGTTAATAAGCCTTTATTTTTTATGTCAAATTCTTCATAAAATTTACATGAAAAACACTCATGAGACTTGATAATTTGCAAGATAACTTGACCCCTTAAGCACACATAAAACATTGAATTCAGAATTTGAAAGAGTAATTGGGATAGCAACACTAACATACTCCATTCATATCATTTTTTATATTAGAGCTTAGGTCTCTTGGTCTTTATTTTTTTTGTGAAAGAAGGGATCTAATTGTTTGCAAGTTTGTGTAATGATTACAAGGTTAAAACTCAAAAGAGGAGAAGGGAAGTTGGTTGAGAACCCTACAGTTGGGTCAAGAGGAAGAAGTTCAAGGTTGCCAAAGTATTCAACACCAGCATATCCTCAATTTGAAGTTGAGTCTTCAATGAGCATGTCTCGTGAAGGAGAACCTACCATGACAGAAGATAAGAGAGCATTCATGAAGGCATTCTTTGATATGACTGAGATGGTTAAATTCATATATGAGGAAAGGAATTTAAGGATGCAAAGAGAAAGTTCAAGGCCTCCAAGAGGAGAGGGTTCTCTAGGAGGAGGAGGCCATGGAGATGGTAAGAAGCCACCATCCACTCCACCATCATCTTCACCACCATATTTACCTTCCTCATCATCATCTTCCACTACCACAACTCTTCCATATCTTCATACAAATACCTCAAAAGGAGTTGGTAAATCACCCTTACTTAAAATTTATGTTAAATTTGAGCTTCCAATGTATAATGGAGAAGTAAACGTAGAGAATATGGATAATTGGATTCATCAATTGGAGGCTTATTGCAAAATTCAGAACCTTCAAGAAGATGACATAAATATTCAATTGGATTCCTTGAGAATAGAGGGTTCATCACTTGTATGGTGGGAAGAAATGACACAAGAGGAGATTAAGAGAAATGGTAATATCTCAATGTCTTGGTCAAATTTTATTGCTGACATTAAAAGGGAATTCTATCCTCTAGCTTACATGCAAAAAGCTATTATGAGTTGGAAAAATTTCAGACAATTGAAAGGTCAAAGTGTGCAAGGTTACACTCATAAATATAGGAGAAGAGATATTATGTTAGGAGTTGATTTTCATAGCCAAGAAACTTTTTTGAAGTACATATGTGGTTTTCATAGTTACCTGAAACATACCATCCTCGTGTTTAATCCCACTAGTCTAGATGAGATTTGTGTGCAAGCTACACACCTTGAGGCAAGAGGGGAAAATGTACAAGATGAGGGTAAAAAGAAACCATTCAAGGGTGGTGAAAAAGGAAAGGGTTTCAATGGTAAACAAAATAAGAATTCATCCATTAAGAAATAAGGGGGGGAAACCACATGTACTCATTGTTCCAAAGAGGTTCATGATGAATCCCACTATTGGAAACTTCATCCAGAATTGAGGCCTAAGAAATTCAACAATAAGGGGAAACAAAAAACAACCGCTACAACACAGCAGGACCTTGGATCCGACTCAGGAGATGAGACTAAAATTGCATCCATGGTCACAAAGGGAAAATAATCCATAAAAATTACTAGTTCATCAAATTTTCACAATAACACTCCAAGTGAAGAAACAAAAATAGAGTTGTTTCATGTAAGAGTGATCTCAAAACATACAAAAATTGACACACTATTTGATAGTGGGTCTCAAGCGAACTTAATATATGAAGACTTAGTCAAGAAGTTGAATCTTGAAACCTTACCTCATCATAATCCATACCCTTTGGGTTGGATAACCAAAGATATGAATTTATAGGTTACAAGAAAATGTATTTTCCGGTTTGCAATTACCGCAAACTTCATTGATGAAGTTGAGTTAGATGTTGTATCGCTTGACATATCAAGAATTGTTTTGGGTATCCCATATCTATATGACAGGAAAGAAGTCTTCTATCACCATGATAAGAAGTACCAATTTTTTAAATATGGAGTGAAATATATTGTGAGATCTCATCGCAAAAAGATAAACCTATCTTTGGTTAATGCTGGGCAAATGAAGAGAATAGTAAAATCAAGCAAAAAAATTGTGCTTCTTATGATCAAACAAAAGAATGATAAGGATTTTGAATCTTTTGAAGGTTGTGATGATAGATTAAAATATGATTTGTTTGATGTGATAAGTCAGCATGGAGAGATGTTTTAAGAGCCAAAGGAGTTACCTCCCAAGAGGGGAATCCAAGATGAGATACAGCTGCAGCAGGATGTTCCACTCCCTAACATTGGCATGTATCACATGTCTATAATGGAAAGTGCAGAAATCAAGAAGAAAATCCAATAATTGTTGAATAAAGGTATCATTCATCCATCTACCTCACCATGCAGTTCACTAATTGTATTGGTGCCAAAGAAGGATGGAACATGGCGCATGTGTGTGGATTTTCGTGCACTCAACAAAATCATGATAAAGAATCGTTATTCGCTTCCAAGGATTGATGATTTGCTTGATCAATTGAGGTATGCAAAGTATTTCACTATGTTAGATTTAAGAAGTGGTTATCATCAAGTTATAATAGCTAAATATGACATATGGAAGACCACATTTAGAACTAAACAAGGATTGTTTAAGCGGGTTGTTATACCTTTCGGTCTTTGCAACGCTCCATCTACTTTCATGAGAGTTATGAATGATGTATTGAGACCATTTATAAATAAATTTTTCATTGTCTACTTTGATGATATTTTGATATTCATCAAATCATGAGAAGAACATGTCATGCATGTGAGCAAGGTGCTTGATGTCTTGATAAAAGAACAATTTTTTTTGAAGATGTCGAAATGTGAATTTGGTAAAACATATTTAGTGTGTTTGGGACATATTGTTGGAGGAGGAGAGTTGAAGATAGACCGCTCTGAAGTTGAGGTCATTGTGAATTGGCCTACACCCAAGTCAGTCACGGAGGTAAGACGTTTTCTAGGAGTAGCATAGTATTAGAGGAATTCCATTGCTAAATTTTCCTTTATTGCAACTTTGTTACATGCATTGACTAGTGTTAAGAAAGTCTTCTAGTGGGGAGGAAATCAACAAAATCATTTGATGCTATGAAGAAGAAGATCAGTTCAGCCCCAATATTAGCATTACCAGACTTGAGATAGCCCTTTGAGATTCAGACAGATGCAAGTGACTATGTCATGGGAGCAATCCTCTTACAACATGGTAAGCCTATTTCATTCCATTCAGAAATGTTTAATGGTGCAGAGATAAATTATCCTACATATGACAAGGATCTGTATGCATTGGTTCAAAGTGTGAAGAAATGGAAACATTATTTGATGGGAAAGGAAACCATCATTCACACCGATCACCAACCATTGCCCACCAACCTTTTGTTTTCTTGATAGTGCCTTATAACGACCTGATGAATCTATCTATATCCGCATTTGTCTGATTGATTATGCTTCCCCATCTAGCTACTCTAGGATGGGGAGTCGGTCCTGGTGGGGAAATCGTGGACATTCCTTTAACTCGTACTGGTGATAATGTGAACCTAAGGGAGATCGAATAGAAAGCCGTTGAATCAGCCTGTTTCTTGCGTGTATCCATTGAAGGGTTTTGAAATGTAGGGGTGTATTTATCCTCTACATACATTCAAATGTCAAGACATTTGAATATGGCCCGAATCAAGGAACATGAATCAATATCCAATCAGGAAATTTCAATATTTCCATACATATAAATTTCAATAAAAATTGAAATTCCGTTGTATGGAAATGGAACGAGATCCAATACTTGCAATCACAAACTAAATTGCAGCAGTCAAGGCACTTTCGATGGATGGAATTCTTGCAGCAATTCCACTTGATAATTAGGTATAAAAAAGGTATATACAAAAAGGTTTTTGATATGCTTTCTAGGCCTATCATTAATGCAGATACTTTACTCAAGAATACTTTTGTTTTACATGAAAGTTACATTGAACAATATGCATTTGACAATGACTTTCAAGATGTTTATTCAAACTTGAGTCAAGGTCACCAGGTTGAGGAATTAGATTATCATGTTCATAATAACTTGTTGTATCATTTGTTCAAGCTTTGTATTCCACAGGGTGAGAGAGTGAATTTCATAAGGTAAGCACACACTTCTCTTATTGCACGACATTTTTTTGTAAGAAAAATAGTGGCAAAGGCTTCAGAGCTATTAGTATTGGCCTCGTATGCTTGAAAGTGTGTCACATTTTATTAAAGTTTGTTCATTATGTGCAGTCAGTAATATTAGAAGTAGGAAGTTAGGATTGTACACACCACTCTCGATTCCTTCACATCCATGGGAGAGTATTTCTATGGATTTTGTAGTAGGTATTCCTTTGTCAAAAAGAGGTCATGATCATTTGCATGTAGTTGTGGATAGGTTCAGAAAAATGTGTATTTTGATGCCATGTAAAATGAAAGTTACAGTTGAACAAACAAATCATATTTTCTTTCAAAATGTTTGGGTTCATTTTGGGTTTCCTACATCTGTTATAAGTGATCACGATTCTCGATTTGTTGGGGATTTTTGGTCAAGTTTGTGGGACTTGATGGAAACTAAGTTGAAGAATAGTACAACATTTCATCGGAAAACATATGGGAAAACCGACGTAGTCAACATAACAATCATTTGTCTTTTTAGAGGATATTTCAACAAACATCCTATGTTGTGGGATGAACAGTTGCATTACATTCAACATGATTACAACCGTGCAAAACATTCCTCTACTCAAACATCTCCATTTGAGGCATATCTTGGTTACTTGCCAAATTCGCCATTGGATTTCACATTTGGGAAAGATGTAGCTATCGATGGACATAGTGACATAGATAAAGCAAAGAAATTAATAGAGAAAATTCAATTGATTCATCAAACGATGCAAGATCAACTAGAGAAAAGTCAAGGCAAGTACAAAGCAAGCCATGACAAACATCAGGTGGATCATAAGTTTCAAGTTGGTGATGAATTTTGGCTTCACATTAGAAATGAAAGGCTTCAAGGAGAAGTTAAAAAGTTGAAACCAATCCATTATGGTCATTTCAAAATTCTGGAAAATATGTGTAACAATGCCTTCAAGCTTGATTTTCCTTCATACATGCAAATTTATTCAGTTGTTAATGTTGAAAATTTGAGATTGTATGAGCCTCCTTTGATTGAAGATCAAGGAGATAATTTTCAATTGCCATCTATTGAATATTTTTCTCTAGAATTCTTTTTTGAGCTACAACAAGAAACTATACTTGACATGAGGAAAAGAACATCGACAAGAGGAAGTGTTGACTATCTTCGAGTGGGGCTTAAAGGAATAAATTCTTCAAAGGCCAAATGGATTGAAGTTGGGAAGGTGAGGGAACTGTACCCTCACTTGTTCAACAATGGAATATGATCTTTTGGGGTCCAAAAGATTCTAGTGGGGAGGAATGATCAAGGGCTCAATTTTATGCTCAAAACTCCAATTTCTCATAATGGCTCGGAACATGAACAACCGCGTAGTGCTCATTATTTTGAATCTGGTGCACTTCGTTTCACAAAAAATGGACTTTGTATGATCCCAAAAACGAGTTCTGTTCGATTTGCTAAACATGCAAAATAAAAAAAAAATGACAGACAAGTGCCCAGTCAACAGTCCGTACTATTGACGTGGCATGTTGACTATGCAGGGTCAATTTTGGAATTTTCCTTCAAATAATGGTGAACTTCCAAGTGGCAGCATGGTATTGGTCTAATTTCTGGGTATGCGGTGAATTTCTATTCTTTCATTTTTGTGCCAATTAGGTGAGGACACGTGGTGCATCCTGGGGGCACCATGTGCCCCCCCATGGTTTTATTATGGAGTAATTTTTTTTTGTTAAGTATGGGCAGAGGTGTCGGGGTTCGACCTCGCGACCTCCTGATGAGCTCCATCATTAGACATATTTGGAGGGGTTAATGGTCACCTTTTTGTCTTCTTAGATCTCTTTTTCTTGAATTTTTATTATTATTTGGTTTTATGATGCTATTATAGGTGGTGATTAAGGCTAACATACTCTGAGTTCCTAATATGAGGTTGAGTGCAGAAAATCATGATTTATTAAGAATTTTTATAAAGATTTTATCGTAAAGAATTGGAGGAGACATCAAGGAGAAATTATTGGAGGATTGTACACCCTCCTTAACTCTGAAAGGCGGTCAAAGGGTCCCAAAGATTCTCTCCAGCAATTCGAATTCCAAAGGCAGCCAAAGGATCTCAAAGATTCTCTCCAGCAATTCGAATTCCTGAGGCAGCCAAGCACTCAATATTTGTTTACTTGGAGTCAAGTGGACTCAATCACTATTTTCTAGGGAGTTGTTGGTAGCTGCCCTGTAGAATAAATAGAGCAGAGCTAGAGCTATGAGGAGTTAGTCAGTTAGTCGATTCTAGTTGGAAATTTGTTGCAAGCTATTGAGCTTATTAGTTTACTCAGTGATCAAACTTTTAGAGATGTATGAGGTTATTCTTTTATGAAATGAGCAGACTGATTTCATTCAACTGATTTATGTTTCAGAGAGCTAGGCTCGTGGGTTAGGGCCCAATCCATGTGCCTCAACCTCTCTGTTGTTATTATCTTTTCCTTTCTGCCATTAAGCTAGTTTTGTTTATGTCATTCAATTAGTTCTGATTTTAATAGTTTCATTTTTGTTTAGTTTTTCTTCGAGTGTGCTGTCATAGTTCATCTTCTTGTGAGTAGTAGAATAGAGGGAAAACTCAAAAATTTGTGGTCAAGCCTCCCCCTCTCATCTCTATCAATAGATTTCGAGTAGGATAGACCTTCCCATAGGACAAAAATTGAGTTTAGGGAAGAAATTGCATTACCAAGTCCGAGTCTCTCTTTCACTATTTTTATCACGCATTTTTATCTACTTTCAGTGCATGAATACACAGGTGTGTTACACTTCTGAGAACTACTAGTGCGCCTCCATTCCCTCCTATTTTCCACTTCCTTTTTACTGCTACACCCACCTTTTATTCCCAAAAACACTTAAAAACCCTTCGGCCCGCCTCATTCCTTTGTCTTTTTTTATTCACGGTTGCCTTACCTTATTAACGCAAAACACTTGAAAACCTTTGAAAGTCGACCTCCACCTTTGCTCCTCAAATCTCATGCCACCGTACATCGCAATCACATTTAGCATTATTTACCCTTTTCCTTTAACACTTACTGCTCGCTTTCGCCAATTATGATATTGCAAAATCGCAAATTGCAGACTGCAATTCTTACTAAATCCCAAATTGCAAATCGAACCTTTTACCTTTTTTTAATTACACTTACCACTTGTTTTTGCCGATTACGATATTGCGAAATCAAAAATCACACCATTTTCCCTTTTCCTTTTAAGACATTACTGCTACGATCGCGCTCCACCGCCGATACCACTGCCACGTCACCCATCGCACATCGCACTACGCACCGTTTAGTTGGTTTTCGCTACAGTTACCACTTGTTTCCGTCGATTGCGATATCGCATATCGCAACTCTTGCCTCCATTACATCTCCGCCATCACACTTTTCAACTCATTCCGCTCCAAATCCATTTTTGCACCATAATAAAGCTTTTATCAGGTTTAACCACCGCTTTCCACTTCTAAGCCATGTTTCACGTGTTAAGCCCTCCATTAGCCTCTTTATCCCTTTTCTTTCCTCCAAGATGAAAACTCAACACTCTTTCAATTATAATTAATTCATGGATAGCTTAGCTGCATGGATAGAAGCATGATCGATAGACCATATGATAAGTAGAGTGAATTTAGCCATTTGGCCAAGGTAAGTGTGGTTTAGAATTAGTTTCCTTTCTGCCATTTATTTTCAGCAAGTTAAATTAGTTTCTTTTCTGTCATTTCTTTTCTACAAATTAAATTATTTTCATTCTTTTCATTTCTTTTCAGCAATTTAGTTTAGTTCCCTTTCCATCATTTCCTTTCAGCAATTTACTTTTTAGTTTTTATCATAGTTTAAGAAATAACACCCTTACGTAAAGAAAAATAGGATGACATGAACAGAGTGCATATACTATGTATATAGCACTGTCACCTCCAAGTTTGTACGAACCCCGGGTTGATAAAGTAAAGTAGGGAAGCCCCTGGGAGTTGCAGCACTCTTGATGCAATACTAGGGCTCACCACTTTTTGGCGTCGTTTCCGGGGAGGTGTCTAGTAGATGCTTTGATTTTTTTTTTAGCATTATTTTATTATTTCCTCTCTTTTCTTTTCATTTCAAAAATATTGAAAAAGTACAAAAAGATATGATTTTCATGCCTCGTAGGACTAGGAATACTCAAAGACAAATCTTACCTAAAACCCCCACATCACCTCCTAGCCACCCTTCACTCTTCTTCAGTGGCAGTGATATTGAACCCCCTATAGGAGAGCCTTCTAAATATTTTGAGGATCCTATTAGGGAAGAAGAAGAAGACCTTGTTTCAACTAAGTGACCTTCTTCACGTATCTTAACCATGGCTAGGATCTAGAGAGCCTTTCCCATAAGAGAGGCATATGGGGGAACTAAGATGAAAAAAATTAGCCCCTCGGCTCTTCCACACTTCCATGGACTTACTTCTGAGGACCCTGACACATCATGTTTGAATTTTCTATTGCTTGTAGGGCTTATGACTATACTTTTGATGATCAAAATTTGAAGCTATTCCCATCCACCCTTAAGGACGCATCCTTGCGCTGGTTCATGGGTATGCCTGGGGATAGCATCACTACTTAGGCACAGATGGAAGAGGCCTTCAACAACAAATACAAAGACTATTGTAGGTCCAAGGAAACTAAGTATGAGATCTTTAGGATGAATCTAGGGCCGGATGAATCCTTATAGGATTATGAATAGAGGTTTCAATTGAATTATAAGAGAGCCAATTGTACTCTTGATCCTAACTCACTTAAACTTGTACTTCTTCGAGGGATCAGCGAAGAGATGATAGAAACCTTGAATATGTTAATAGGAGGAGATATCTACCAGCAACCCTATGAAGAAATCAAAAATATCTTCTGGAACCATTATAGGGCATTTAGGAAGAAGGGAAGAGCTAGCCAAAGTACATCGAATACCCCTTCCTCTTCCACCTTCATAAAACATGAGATTGGAAACATGTTAGAGGACTTCAAGAGTGACATGTTGTACACCTTTTCTTTGCAAATGGACACAATGCAGGTCAAAAGGAAGTAAGAGGAAGCAGAGAGAGCCCTGGCCATATTTTTTCCTAGATGTACTAGGAAGCACCCAAGAAATGAATGTCCACTGAATGTCATAGAGGTTTTCTTAGTCTATGAGGAGAATCATGCCACAAAAAAGTGTCCCTCCTTACCTAGACTTAAGGCTGTCTATCAAGGTGGGGAAGCAATGCCAGAGAAACTCTGTTTCATCAACCAGAGAAGGCCTCAAGGCCCTCGGCCATATCAACAAGGTATGCAAGGTGCACCTTACTCTTACTATCACTACAATTAGAGTGCATCCATGCAACCTTCGTACACCCCCACTCCTCCATCCTGGTCTACACCTCCTATTTGGCCTTACAACCCTTCATATCATCCTCAGCCAATAAACCAACCATTCCAGCAGTATGTTCCACAACAACCTCAGTGGAATGATCCATCCCAAGGGTGGAGGCCTCAACAAAATAAACCACCTGATATAAAGCCTCCACCCCAACCTCAACCTCAGCTTACTCATGATGCTCCACTTAGGCTATGTGTACCTGCGTAGCCCAATACGAACCTAAAAAACAGATAGGCATAGCAGGCTCCTAGTGGAGAAACATCTTATCCAGCTTATGTTGTGGAGATATAGGAGGTTAATCTCAGGTCAGGAAGAGTACTCCTAGACAACCATCCTCCATCTCCACCTGTAGAGGTTGAGGAGGAAAAGGAAGAAGGTAACACTCAGATCCAACAACCTCCTTTTCCTGAGCGCTTGATCCACACTATTCAACACACCCCTGAGGAGACTAAACTCCTGGGAGAATTGGAAATTTTGTGTGTAAAGATACCACTTCTCGAGGACATTAAGGATGTCCCTATCTACAATAGGCTCATCAATGAAAATTTCTTCAATAAACCTGGGAGAAGGAAGAAAGATACCCCCACCATCAATGTGGTAGGAAAAATGTCTGACCTAATGTTGGGAAGGGTGATATTTCCATAGCTGGACCTCGGTAGTCCAGTTGTTGATGTGCATGTAAATGGTGTCATAGTCCCCAACACTATTATTGATTTAGGGGTTTCCATCAATGTCATGACCAAAGAAACTATGTTGAAACTTAATCTCCAAGGGACTTTGAGGAAAACCACAACAGTTCTGCAACTTGCAGATCGATCCACAGTAACTCTGGAAGGAATTGTTGAGGATGTTATGGTTACCTTTGACTCTTGGGAGTATCCTAAATATTTCCTGGTCCTGCAACCAAAAACCATGTTCAATGGTTACCCCCTCATCTTAGGAATACCTTGGTTAGCCACAGCAGATGCTTATATTAGCTGTGAGGCCGAAAACATGACTATCAAAAATGGGCCTTTGTCTAAACAGCTACTGTTATATCTTCCAGCCCAGCCTTCCATTGATCATGATCTCCCTATATGGTTGGAGGATGAAGAAGATGAATTATATAACACTTCCCCTATGTGTACCGTAGATGTTATTCTTATAGGGGGGCAACTTGATGAAGATGAAATCATCGACCATGCCATTCAAAACCAGTCCTCCACTAACATTCCTCTTGAAACCTTAGTCAAAGAGTTTGAAAACCAACCTTGGATGGAAGTGCACTCAGTTGAGTCAACCTCTGAAACCACCAAGTCTATTGAGTTTGGCCCATCAAGATCTCTAAAAATCAACACAAACCTCTCGAATGAAGAAGAGAAGCAGCTATACCAGCATTTGACAGAGAATCTAGAAGTGTTTGCTTGGGATTACAAGGACATGAAAGGGGTGCATCCTTCAATGTGAAAACATCATATTTACATCAAATAAGGATGCAAGCATGTGAGACAACTCCAAAGAAGGATGAACCCGGCTCTGAAGGACATAGTCAAAGAAGAGCTGCAAAAAACTATTGGATGTAGGGTTCATATATCCTATATTTGATAGTGAATGGGTATCTCCTCTTGTCCTAGTCCCGAAGAAGAATGGGAAGTGGCGAATTTGTGTTGATTATCGAGAGTTTAACAAAGCCACCAAGAAAGACCATTTCCCTTTGCCCTTTATAGACCAAGTCTTGGATGGCCTTTTGGGGAGGAAGTTATTTTGCTTCTTAGATGGGTTCAGTGGGTACAATCAGATTAAAATCAGCCTTGAAGACTAGGATAAGACTACTTTCACCTACCCTTGGGGTACCTTGGCTTATAGAGTCCTACCCTTTGGTTTGTGCAATGCCCCAGCTACCTTCCAAAGAGTTGTCCTGAGCATCTTTTATGAGTTAGTCCATGACTTTGTCGAAATCTACATGGATGATTTCACACCATATGGGGATGACTTCCAGGAAGCTCTCTCCAATTTGGGTAAAGTGCTAAGAAGGTGCATTTAGATGCATCTCTCCTTGAGCCCAAAAAAGTGCGAATTATTGAAGAAATCAGGGGTTATATTAGGACACTTCATATCCCAAGAAAGAATACAGGTAGACCCAAACAAAATCACTATCATCAAAAGGGTACCTGCTCCTCAAAAGAAAAAACATGTCAGGAGTTTCTTAGGCTTAGCTGGTTACTATAGAAGGTTCACCAAATATTTCAACAAGATGGCTTCACCATTATTTGGGTTATTTTCCAAAGATTCTGAGTTTATTTGGTCTGGTTCCTGTCAAGAGGCTTTAGAACTTATTAAGAGAAAGTTTACTACTGCCCCCATTCTCCGAGGTCCAAATTGGACTCTTCCTTTCCACATCCACACTGATGCATCCGAAAAAGTTGTAGGGGAAGCACTAGGAAAATTAGAGGAAAAAATCCCTTATGCCATTTATTTCATCAGCAAAAACTTGTCCAAGGCCAAGCTGAATTATACTGTTACTGAGAAGGAGATTTTAGCCATTGTCTATGCCTTGAAAAAATTCAGGCATTATGTAACTGGATATCAGACCTTTGTTCACATTGACCATGCAGTCATCAAGTACTTAATGAACAAACCAGATGTTAATGCTAGAATAATTAGATGGTTTTTACTTTTGCAGCAATTTGATTTGATTATTGTTGATAAACTTGGAAAGGAGAATGTTGTTGTAGATTTTTTGTCCAGGTTAGCTCTCCCTGCAAGTGAAGAAGGAATGGTGGATGAACAGCTGCCGAATGAGCATCTCTTTGCTATATCAGCACTCTCACCATGGTTTGTTGATATAGCCAACTACTTGGTTGCTGGGATACTCCCTCCTAATCTTTCATTCAGGGAGAGGAGCAGAGTCATCAGAAAAAGCGCCCCTTTCACATGGATTGGGGAAAGCCTTTTCAAGCTAGGCCCTGATCAAATCCTAAGGAGATGTGTGAAGGAGGAAGAAGTTATTGATATCCTCTCTGCATGTCATGACAGCCCATGTGGAGGCCACTTTTCTGCAAAGAGAACTGCTTACAAAGCTTTGCAAGCAGGATACTATTGTCCTACCCTTCACCAAGATTCCAAAAGATACACCAACAGGTGTGACCAGTGCCAAAGGATGGTGAAACCCACACAAAGGGATGAAATTCCTTTACACCCTCAGGTGGCTCTTGAGCCATTTTATAAGTTGGGCATGGACTTTATTGGACCTATCGATCCACCATCCAAGCAAAATAAGTATATCATAGTGTGAACTGATTACTTGTCAAAGTGGGCTGAAACAAAAGCAATGAAGGTAGAAACCAAGGAGAAAGTAGGAGAATTTATGAGGGAGAATGTGTTTTACAAGTTTGGGTAACCCAGAGAAATATTCACTGATCAGGGAGCACAATTCACCTCTCACCTCATTGAGAATATTTTGAGGAAGCACAAGATTAAGCATATAAATTCTACTGCCTATCACCCTCAGGCGAACGGCCAAGTATAAGTGACTAACATAGCTTTAGATAGCATCCTCACCAAGGTTGTGAGCAGCAACAGAAAATATTGGGAAGACAGATTGGTAGAAGCTACTTGGGCCTACAACACTACTTGGAATACAACAATAGGATTCACTCCTTATGAACTAGTCTATAGTAAGAAGGCTCTACTTTCAGTTGAGTTTGAATTCAATACTTTAATAATGGTAGCTGAATTAAATCTAGATCTATAAAATTCCCAAAAAGATAGGTTGCTGCAACTAAATGGATTGGATGAGTTCAGAATGCAAGCACTTCTTCACATGGAGGTAGTTCAGCTGCAAAGGAAGGTCTAACATGACAAGAACATCAAAGGAAATACCTTCCAAGAAGATTGTTGTATGATTCAAGGTTTAAAGACTTCAAAGGCAAGATGATGACAAGATGGTTGGGACCTTACAAAGTGGAATTTTTTTTTGATAATGGCACAGTTCAAATCATAACCATAGATGAGGAAGGAATCCCCTTTCTTTCCAATGGTCACAGACTTAAAATTTACAAGAAGCCTTTTTCAAAGGCAGAGTTCATAAATTCAATAAGAAGAGAGGTGTATGTGATGGGAAACTCCATAGTTTCCCACACCTCCTTAAAGAAAAAATAATAAAGATCCATGGGTGAAAACCTATCTGAGGCACCCAAGGCAAGCTTATGGGTTGAAAACCTCGATGGAGGCAGCTCACTTGCTCAAAAAAAAAAAGATAAAATGAGAATAAATATCCATGGGTTAAAACCTCTCTGAGGTGCCCAAGGCAAGTCTGTGGGTTGAAAACCTCCATGGAGGCAGCCAACTTTCTTTCAAAAAAAAAAGGAAGAAGAAGAAGAAACAAAAACAAGTAAATTACATATGCATCTCTATGTTTTCTATTTTTTCTATTGTGTGGGTCATTAATGGTTTATGGAAACACAGGGGAGCATTCATCTTCTTTTCTCTTATTTTTTACCATCCATCCCATCATTTTCTCCATTCATTTTTATAACTTCCTCCATCACCTCCATGCACCACATTCCTCCATTCCTGAGCACAATGTAGCAAGGAAATCAACACACAGACTACTACAGACATCAGGAAATTCCTACAACGCAGACATCTGTTCTTGAACAACAAGAAAAACAAGGGAGGAGCTCATGAAGTAGACCCCAGGAAATAAAATATTTCCACCCATGGCATCTGGAGCACCCCCCATGTTGCATCTCCAGCAGGAAGAAACAACAAGGAAATATCAGCAGCTCACTCAGAGAGCTTCCCATTCAGCAAGCTGCTCACTGAGAGAACATAAAATAGTGATGAACGCAACATCTAAAAGGCTTGTCTGCTCAATCCAGCTCCTAAAAATGCCTTGGAAACGATAGGTAAACTCGGGTATAGCTTCTCACCCCTTGCTATGCATCCATAATAACAAGAAATAATTAAATTTACAAACTTAGAGTTTAAGGGGAAGAAAGGTGGCCAATTAGCTTGGCCACCATCGTGAAGTATGACTAGGGAGAACTGCAAAGTCATGCCACCTGGGCATGCAAAAGAAAAGAATTTAAATCAAGTGGAGTTGAGGATAACGAGGGGAGGAAACATGCAGTTCATCATGAATTAAAGGGGAGAAGGAAACAACGTTCCGTAACGAAAATTGGAGCTAAGGTCGAGTTACATAAGCACTCCAGAAGTAGCTACACAGTCTAATAATAAAGATGGCCCATCTCATCCAAACTAGTAAATTAAAAAAAAATTAAAGGGAGAGAGACCAACGAAAGCCCGCAGCGCATCAACAGTGAGCCTCAACTGCGTATTTTGGGAAAACATGCAACAACAACATCATAACAACATCACCCTACCCATGGCCTGGTCATCTTTCGTAAATATGAGTAGGGAAGCTTTTATAGAAACCCAAACAAGGTTGAATTCCACTTCTAGCCATAGAGAAGAAGAAGAGGAAGAACCAGAAAAAGAATCAGAAGAGGAACAAGAAGAACCAGAAAAAGAATCAGAAGAGGAACAAGAAGAACCAGAAGAAGAAGAGGAAGAGTCAAAGGGCCAAGGAAAAACAAAAGAGATGGCCATAGAAGTCATAGAGATAGTAGAAAGTGGGAAGAAGCAGACTCACAACACAGCACCACATCCCCTCAATATAAATAGGTAGTTGCCACCTTAGCTCCTCTAAGCGCAAAGAGGAAAAGGCAGACCTCTATGTATTTCAAAGCTAAAAAGAGTCAGAGGATAAGACAGACAGAGCCATAAACTCCTCCCACGATCCCAATTATCATTTAATAATCACCAAGGGAGGAGGAAATAATCAAAGAAATAGTTCTAAAGGAGCAACTACAAAAGACACAAGCAGAGAATGTAGCACTAAAGCAGCAATTAAAGAAAAAAGTGGAGCAAGTAGCCACCATGGCAGACTAATGCATAGAATCCCTTCAGCAAAGATTCCCTTCTGACTCATATGTTGTGTACCTCAAGGAGAAATGGCTTCTATTTCAAATCAAAACTCTAGCCTCCCATGGATCACTACCTTTCTAATATTGTAGAAAAATCATGAATTTCTACAAGCAAGCTAACATGGTTGATCAAGAAAATATGGAAGAGTTTTATGTGCATAACCTTGTGCTGAAAAATATGGATATTTGGGACCCCAATCCTACAATGGGGGATATGCAGTTGATGGCTCTGTTATCTTGGATGGTGAATGAGGACACTAGATAAAAAGAGATATGGGGGGTCATGGGAAGAAGAACTAGAAAACCCCTATATATCATATCAAAATTTTTCAGTCCAAGAGGTGTCATCCTTAACTGTCAAGAGATTGAAAAGGACCATGCACTAGTTGAAAGTTACCTTCAGACTCAAACATAGGTAATAGGCCACTTTGATGATGTTTCTAGGCAGATAGAAGACGAGTGCATTATGGCCAGCCAGAGGAGATGGAAAAACCTCCCTCACAGCCTCAAGAATAGGGAGTACCATACTCCAGAAAGACTGAGGGGTGCATTGAAAAGGGCACCATTATACAAGAGGGTCATGCATGCCAAAAATATCCAATGGTTGGGACTAAATCTCAGCCCAACTTTCTTGTTGGGGCTGAATAATGAAAAGGAAACAGATGCATAAGATAGAGAATGGGAGAATGTAGAAAATAATAATGGTTTTTACCCCCTTGGGGAAACTCCCACACTTCTTCCTCAAGAAATTAGGGGGGCTATCAAAGCCTTGAAGGAAATTTAGGAGGAGGATTAGTTGCTGAGAGGATGATCAACCATTCAGTAGGAAGATGATGATGAGCTCCATCGTTAGACATATTTGGAGGGGTTAATGATCACATTTTTGCCTTCTTAGATCTCTTTTTCTTGCATTTTTATTATTATTTGGTTTTATGATGCTAGTATAGGTGGTGATTAAGGCTAACATACTCTGTGTGCCTAATATGAGGTTGAGTGCAGAAAATCATGATTTATTAAGAATTTTTATAAAGATTTTATCATAAAGACTTGGAGGAGACAACAAGGAGAAATTATTGGAGGATTGGCCACCCTCCTTAACTCTCAAAGGCAGCCAAATTATCCCAAATATTCTCTCCAACAATTCGAATTCCAAAGGCAGCCAAAGCATCCCAAATATTCTCTTCAGTAATTCGAATTCAAGAGGCAACCAAGCACTAAATATTTATTTACTTGGAGTCAAGTGGACTCAATCACTATTTTCTAGGGAGCTGTTGGTATTTTCCCTGTAGAATAAATAGAGCAGAGCTAGAGCTAGGAGGAGTTAGTCGATTCTAGTTGGAACTTTGTTGCAAGCTATTGAGCTTATTATTTTACTCAGTGATCAAAATGTCAGAGATGTATGAGGTTATTCTTTTATGAAATGAGCAGACTGATTTCATTCAACTGATTTATGTTTCAAAGAGCTAGGCTCGTGGGTTAGGACCCAATACATGTGCCTCGACTTCTCCGTTGTTACTATATTTTCCTTTCTTCCATTAAGCTAGTTTTGTTTCTGTCATTCAATTAGTTTTTCTTTTAATAGTTTCATTGTTGTTTAGTTTTGCTTCCAGTGTGCTGCTATAGTTCATCTGCTTGTGAGTAGTAGAATAGAGTGAAAACTTCAAAATTTGCGGTCAAGCCTCCCCCTCTCATCTCTTTCAATAGAGTTCGAGCAGGGTAGACCTTCTCACAAGCCAAAAATTTCTTTCTGTTTGAGTTTAGGGAAGAAATTGCATTACCAATTCCGTGTCTCTCTTTCACTGTTTTTATCACACATTTTTATTTGCTTTCAATGCATGAATTCACAGGTGTGTTACACTTCTGAGCACTACTGTTGCGCCTCCATTCCATCTTGTTTTTCGCTTCCTTTTTAGTGCTGCACCCACCTTTTATTCCCAAAAACACTTAAAAACCCTTTAGCCCACCTCATTCCTTTGTCTTTTGTTATTCACGATTGCCTTACCTTCTTAACACAAAACGCTTGAAAACCTTTGAAAGTCGACCTCCGCCTTTGCTCCTTGAATCTCCCACCATCGTACATCGCAATCACATTTAGCATTGTTTACCCTTTTCCATTAACACTTACCACTCGCTTTCTCCAATTGCGATATTGCGAAATCGCAAATCGTAGACCGCAGTTCTTACCAAATTGCAAATCACAAATCGAACCTTTTACCTTTTTTTCATTACACTTACCGCTTGTTTTCGCCGATTGCGATATTGCGAAATCACAAATCGCAAATCACACCATTTTCCCTTTTCCTTTTAAGACAATACCACTACGATCCGCCGATTGCGATCTTGTGATCACGCTCCACTGCTAGTCCCACCGCCACGTCACCTGTCGCGCATCGCACTGTGCACCGTTTATTTGGTTTTCGCTACACTTATAACTTGTTTCCGCTGATTGTGATATTGCATATCACAAATATTGCCTCCATCACATCTCCGCCATCTCATTTTTCAATTCATTCCACTTCAAAACCATTTTTGCGCCATAATAAAGATTTTATCATTTTTAACCCCTACTTTCCACTTTTAAGCCCTGTTTCACGTGTTAAGCCCTCCATTAGCCTCCTTAGCCCTTTTCTCTCCTCCAAGTTGCAAACTCAACACTCTTTCAATTAGAATTAAGTTATGGATCACTTAGTTGCATGGATAGAAGCAGGATAGATATATCATAGATGAGTAGAGTGCATTTAGCCATTTGGCCAAGTTAAGTGTGGTTTATAATTAGTTTCCTTTCTGCCATTTATTTTCAGCAATTTAAATTATTTTCCTTTCTGTCATTTATTTTATTTAAATTAAATTTGTTTCATTCTTTTCATTTATTTACAGAAATTTATTTTAGTTCCCTTTCTGTCATTTCCTTTCGGCAATTTACTTTTCAATTTTTATCATAGTTTAAGAAATAACGCCCTTTCGTAAAGAAGAAGAGGATGACATGAACAGAGTGCATCTTCTGTGTATATATCATTGTCACCTCCAAGTTTGTACGAAACCCGGGTTGATAAAGTAAAGTAGGGCAACCCCTGGGAGTTGAAACACTCTTGGTGCAATACCAGGGCTCGCCACCTCCCACAATCCAACACCACTCCTTACCATTCCTCCTGCACAATGTTTCTTAATAGCTAAGGGCTACAGCATATATTTAAAGTTTCAAATGTTGTATGGTGGGGGAAAGTGGGGGCCAACCCTTGATCCATAAGACACAGTGTGAGACCACCGACAAGGCTAAAACACTAATGTGGAGTTAAAACATTAAACATGTTTAATTAACCTTAAACCCTATACGTATTGCACCTGATCCACATATTAATGTGGGGTTATGTTAATATAGTGTTTAGCGCTAAGCAACGTTAAACACTTTTACTTAATTTAATTATGGATTAAGTTGGCAGACCCCCAAATTCGGCGGAGACTATCACTTTAGCTCAGGTTAGCTAATTTAGGGCCTGAAATAGTGGAGAAAATGTAAATGGTCATAACGTTTGGAGTTTTCTACCAATTCATGTGCAAAAGGAGGATGGATGACCATTTTTGGGCATTTTGGACTCATTGGTGCAGGTTTCAGAGAAAAATATCATTGTAAACAGGTCATTTTGTCAATTTGAGCATAATATAAATGCTCAAGCCATGGAAGCTAGACCAAGGAGATGTAGCCCAGGAGGGGTGAACTTATTCATCAAATACCTGTGTTGATGTATTTTACGGTGATTTTTTGTACTTTATTTTCTATTGTTCATCCTTTATTATTTATGTTAAATTGTTCCTAAAATTTACATGAAAAACATTCATGAGACTTGATAATTTGCAAGAGAAGTTGACCCCTTAAGCACACATAAAACATTGAATTCAGAATCTAAAAGAGTAATTAGCACAACAACACTAAAATACTCCATTCAGATCAACATTTTTGTCAGAATGACATCTAGAAAATCCATTATCTAGGAGAAAGCTATCCATTTTGGCATACCAAGCCTGAGGGACTTGTTTAAGACCATAGAGAGACTTCCTAAGGCCACAAACAAGGCTAGATTCATTTTGGATAAAGCTAGGGGGTTGTTACATGTATATTTCCTCATGAAAGTCCCCATATAAGAAGGCATATTTAACATCCATCTGATGGACTTCCCATTTAAATGAGGAAACAAGGGAAAGAACAAGGCAGATAGAATTTATTTTGGCAACAGGGGAGAAGGTTTCAGTATAGTCAATGACTTCAACTTATGAAAATCCTTTAGAAGCAAGACGAGTTTTATGTTTATCCACTTTTCTATCTAGTCCAAACTTTGTTCCGTAACCCATTTTCATCTGACAAGTTTTCTTCCCATTGTAATAGGAACAAGATCCCAAGTATTGTTTTCCAATAAGGAAAGATATTATTTATTCATATTTGCATCCCAATATGGATCACCTGAATCTTCTTCAAAGGCATATAGATCATGATTTTCTAGAACTTGAACCAATAAGGAAGAGGCTTTATCGAACTAATAACTTGTATGATGTTCATATGCACCGTCACCTGTAAGAGAACCTACTGCATCCCGAGTAGGAAAACCCATTTAGGAAGTTGTGGAGATAAAGGAAGATCTTGAGGAGGTGGAAAAGGATTTTCATCCTCGCTATCATCATCTGACGTAGAAGGAATGCTGTAAAAATCAGAATAGATAGAGATAGGTAGCACATATGCCGAATCAGGCTCTCAGGCCAAAGGTAGCACACCCGCCAAACTAGGCTCGCAAGCCGATATATTTTCATAAAATTTTACATCTCTTCTAATGATTACATTTTTGGATTCAGGTTTAAGAAGTCTATATTATTTTACATCTTCATAATATCCAACAAAAATTCATTTTTCACTCTTAGGTTCTAAGGCTTTATGTTTCTCATCTGGAATATGGGCCCAAGCATCACTTCCAAAAATGTGAAAGTGACTTACGTCAAGTTTGATTGATCTCCAGGCTTCTTCTAGAGTGATATTCCTTAAAACCTTATAAGGAGTGTGATTTACTATGTAATTTTCACAATTAATTTCTTCTACCCAAAAATTAAGAGTAAGTCCTTTAGATTGAAGCATACAAATAGCCATTTATTTTAGAGTGTGATTCTTCCTTTCATCTACACAATTTTTTTGTGGAGTATATGGAACAATATGTTTCAATTGAATGTCATGCTCAGTGCAAAAGTTGATAAATTTTTTGTTAACATATTCTCCTCCATTGTCAGATCTTAACTTAAGAATGTGATGTCGAGATTGTTTCTCAAAAAAGGCCTTAAAGGCCAAGAACATGCTAATAAGAAGTATACCTAAGTGCGCCTAGAAAATTAATCAATGAAAGTTAGGAAGTACTTGTAGCCAGAGAAATAAACAACTGGAAGTGGACCACATAAATCAATGTGCACAAGCTGCAAAGGGGCTGAAGCGTGCCAAGAGGCACGTTGGTCAAAACTATCCCAATGATTTTTTCCTAGTACACAACCAGAACAAACACCATCTCGGCAAGATACCATAGGAAGATCTATCACCATATTTTATTTACATAGAGTTTGAAGAGAGAGATAGTTTAAGTGACCAAATCGCTCATGCCAAAGTTTTCTCACTTCATCATTATGAGAAATAAAAATGGAGGGAAGACATGATGGCCCAAATTTTTTAAACTTATACAACCTTGTGGATTCATCAGTAATGGCAGTAGCTAAAATATGTCTAGGATCTCTTAAGTCCTTAATTACAACATCATGAGGTGAGAATTCTAGTGTTTTCCCTTCAGCTGAATGCATTATCTGATAAACAGATAGAAGGTTGCAGAACAAGGTAGGGACACATAATACATAATTAAATTTACCATTATATAGATGAATGGTTCCAGACCACTAAGATATCTATCATCACCAACACAAATATTCTCTATGTTAAAATCATTTAAAGAAGAAAAAATGTCTTTATTTTTGTCCATGTGGTAAGAGGCACCAGAATCAATGAGCCACTCATGAGAATGAGAAGAAGAAGTTACATTCAATGCATAACAAGATCTTAATGCTTGACAACCACATGAAAAAAGTTCCCTTCCCGAAGATGAAGTTGAAGAGCTCTCTAAATGGATGTTGTGCTTCTACATTGCTGCTTCGAAGGCTTCCATCTTCTTTAAACATTTTGACTCTACGTGGCCATCACGATTGCAAAAGTAGCAATGTCTATATGTCTTCCTCCCTTTGTTTTTATTTTCCTTATCAGTTTTTTGAGTTTATTTTTCAGTTTGCGGTTGAAATTGCTTAAGACCTTTGTTTGGTTTAGGACCATTATTTGTAGGATGTTGCTTCTTAGGATTCTTTGGATATGGTTGATGTTGGGCTGCTAAGGATTTCTTAGAAGAGTTTCCAGTATTAATAAGACCAATGTGTAAGATTTTTTCTTGTTCTCTTATGAAATAATCACAGAAGGCATCAAAAGAGGGGGAATTGTAAGTTGTTCCTTGAGAAATGAGGGCTTTTCTAGTGGAATGGAAGGTGGAAACAAATACAGAGTATGTAGGGCCTAGCTTAGCAATAATGGAATAGATAACGCTACCATCTTCCTTTTTTACCTTAAAACCTTCTAAAAGAAGTCTAAGAGTCTTGAATTTGGACAAAAAATCTTCAATAGAGGAGAAATTATTTGGGTCCAAAGTAAGCAACTCATTTTCAAGTTGTTGGGCTCAGATTTCATTTTGAATGCCAAAAAAATTATTTAGCTTTTTCATAGCTTCATAAGGGGAGTCCTATCAACCCTCGTGCTTGATCTTGTTTATTCTTCCCTTTAGCATGTTTATCTTCATCAGTAGGTTTAGATTCTAGTCCTAAGGCTATTCTATAAATCCCTTTACTTCTAAGTAAGTCTACCATGTAGGATAGCCACTGGAAATAATTGGTGCTATTAAGAATAACCCGGCATGAAGTTTCCATTTTTAAACATTGAAGTTACAAAGGTTGAAACTAACTGCTCCAATGGAAATATCTCGAAAAATTAGGCTGGTTAAAAAAAAATGGTTCTAAAAACGGCTTCCGGATGAAGAAGCTATGTATTTTTTAAGAAAAGTTGTAGTAGATGCCGAGTAGTTATGTGGTAGGTTGAAATTTTATGATGAAGTTGTACTTTCAAAAAAAAAAATCCCCCATTTTCCAAACTTAATATAATAAGCTCACTTATTTTTTTTTTTAATACTACTTTATGTGACCCACTTTTATAAATAAGTGAGAGTCACTTTTACAATGTTACTTTATGAACTAATGACCAAGTAGACTAAAACTTAAATAAAATATAGAATGACTTTAGACGGTAAGTGACTCACTTTTTATAATGGGTGAGAAACACTATTACATAAAGTAAATTTAAACATAAGTTACATGTGCTTTAAAAAAAAAAAAAAACTTGACAAAAATATTTTTAGAGAAAGTAACTTGACAAAGAGACTTGAACTCAAGACCTCTATTCTCATAAAGTAACTTTACACCAAGTGAGCTAGTAAAATGATTCTGTAATTGTTGGAAAGGAGGAAGGGTTTTTTTTTCTCCTAGGGGTGCATATTTTTTTCCTACAAAAAAAATAGAAAAAAATACAACCCTTTCGGCTTGTTGTTAGATTTCTGGTTAGTCTTTCTGGAAACTATATATTTTTCTCTCTATTTATGATTTCTTGAGATTGCACAAAGTCGTCGGGAAAGAGCATACATAGGATAAAAAATCTCGTCTTTCTGTTTCTGATTTGCCAGATCGCACATAGTGCAGATCAAAGAGCATACATAGAGTAGAGGGTATAGATCCAGTAATTAAAAAATGATTATAAACCGAAATAAATAGAGGGATACATAAATATAACTACAAAAAAATCACTTTATACCTCCAGACCTAAAATGACATAGTTGGGGCACCAGAAACCTTTTCGCATGAAATGAAATGGGTTCCTCACTGGAACAAAGGCTTTGGACACAAAAGAGCAGTTCTCCCAGCCCAAAAGTGGTCAGAAACAGTAGATATGGAAAATGGTAGTCGCATGCAGTCAAAACCAGCTTCGGATTTGGATCAACAACGAATGTGGCCCTCAAAACAGCTTTGATACCATGTAGGAATTTATAGGGTAAGTTCCTTAGATCAAAAACCAAAGGTCATTGCTCATAAATAGATCACAGATCAGTACACCAATATTTGACATGGTTAAAACCCTCAAGGAGGGAAACAATCCACAACTTGAGCCAACGCGGCCACTTCAAGCAATTTATTAATATAAAGAAAGAAAATTTACATAAGCTTCTCTCATAAACAGTCACTAGAAAAATGACCCTCCATGCTCTTTAAATAGATATCATGGAACAATCAGGTGTTAATCCATGGATCAAGTGTCAGTAATACCGAGGAGAGAATAAATCATTAGAACACTACATATCGTGACCGTCAAATTATAATTTACAAAATTACATAGTAAAGAAACACACTTTACCTAACTCTACGCTAGAAAAATTTATACTTAACTATTTCCTATGTGTATCCTAACAATATATTATTTGTATCCTTCTTCACACTTTCTCCTTGTTGTTTAACCTTGTTTCTTATGTCTGTAATCTGCATTCCTTTCACCATGAACCTTGTCCGAAAAACTCAGAGGAAATCTGAAATTTCTATGTTATGTTCTACGCATCCTAGATGGGTATATATAGTTGTTCCAACTTGTAAATTAGGCGACCTATCCATAGGTTATGAAGCTGACTTGATCAAGGTTTTATGAGCCAACTTGTCCATTGTTCATAGGTTGTCTTGAGGAGATATTTCAACGCTGATCTGGAGCATAATTTGTGTCATGTCTTCAAGATTCATATGGCAAGGACTTGAGGCATACAAATCTGACTTGACTCTTCGTAAACATGAATCTTTAATTTGTACATTTATGACTAGAAGACAAATCCCTAATAGACATCAAGAAGAAGTCTTTTGACCTGTAATAAAATATTGTTCATGAAACCCATGAAGAAAGCATACCACAAATATATATTTTATTATCTTTGTCTTCTTCATTACATAAACACATAATTACATAGTCAATATGAAGACTAGTCCTAGCTACACTTTCCAACCAAAGGTAAATATTATAAACCCTAAAATAAACATTAAACCCTAAAATTAATATTATAAACCTTAGGATCAACATTATAAACCTATATGATTAATAAACCTAAGGGATTAATATAAACATCACAGGGGATTTTAAACCCAAAGGAATAACATTAAATGTGAGGATAATATTAAATCCTAGGACCATAAGACCTACGATTAATAAACCCAAGGGATTATAAACTAAAGGGATTAATATTAAACTATAATATTAATAATATAAACCATAGGCTTAATATTAAACCCTTAGAATATAAAACCTATCATATATATTAGAAACCCTAGGAGCCAGACCGAAGGGCGCGTTCAGGACATTGCACACCGGATAGGGTTGATTCGGGCTCATTCACAAGATTAAGAGGGACTAGAGCGACAAAACACTGAATAAGTTCGGGAGGGTTACGCCGTGGAGTAAACGAACTAATTTCCCAAAGGCAGAGAAAGGGTGCATTTCCCTTAAAAAATTAAGAGTTCCGGAGGAGGCACAAAGGGGAAAACAGACGGTCAGGATCAAAGCACGAAAGCAGAGCGGAGAGATGGATGACAGAGATTAAATCACAAGCCACAAAATGCAAGTTTTAAAAGATAGGCGTGGGAGGTAAATGATAAAATTTCCGAAGTGTGATGTACGATGCCCAGTGGGGCCCAACTGCATAGCGCACATCGCTAGTTTTAACATTTAAGGGCTAAGGTAAATGTTATACTCGCTGAAGCACGATGCGGGATGCGGTGGAGCCTAATCGTAAAATCGCAAATTGTGAATTTTAAAGGATAATCGTGGAGGTAAGTTATAAAGTCTCTGAAATTTGATGTGCGATGCTCGGTGGGACCTGATCGCATAGCGCGCATCGCGAAACTTAGAAGATAAGTGTCAAAGACAAGCTAAAAGCAGTGAAATGCGATGTGTGGGTGGATGCGAAATGGTTTCAAAAGTGAATTCCAAAGGTTTTTAGATCCGGAAGTAAGGCATTTTCATGTGTTAAACTGTGTCGGAGGAAGAAAATAGGGTTATAACGTGAAACCGGTGAAATGCCTTGGTAATGAAGAAATAGGTAGAACGAAGTAGAGAAACTCGGGTAAGTAACCCAACGCAAACAAATAAGAAGAGGAAAATTCGGGTAGCAGGTGATACGAGTGACATCGTTTGAAGCACAGGGGCATAGGAAGATTCAGGTAGAAAAGAATATATCGGCACCATTAAGAGCACAACAGCTGGATCAAGTCAGGCACGGAAGCGTCGTTACAGAGTTGTGCGGCCACTGCATCATGACCAGAAAGGCCACCTCGGCACTTTGCGAGGACGCATCAGCAACATCAGATTCAACAAACAAACAATATTTGCAGTTTGAATTTACTCTCTCAAGTATGATTGCACAAGTTATCTTAACAATTTAGGTAGTCAAATAGTTTCAAGAAGTTCAGCAGTTATGAACCACTGTGATGTATTTAAGTAGATAGAAATAAAGAAAAGGGGTTCCGAGGTTTAGACCTCTGGATGACTATTAGTTTATGATTGAATTCTCTTAGAAATTAATGAAAAAAAATCAAGTTTCCTACACCTGTTGATGTTGATATGTCTTTCCTATTTCACTATGTGACTATTCCTCTTTGAATGAAGTGAATTAATGTAGAATTCGGTCTCTTAATTACATTTGTGAGTAAGAGTTAAATAACCTTAATTTTCGCTCCTTCACCTCATCTCTTCTCTCTTCATAAACTCCTGATAGAAATTTAAAGTGATAGATTTTTTGTTTACAACATATTATTTTAAGTTGTCTCTTCCTCCACGAATTTCCTCTGAAACTTAAAAGTGGTAGATTCTGAGTTTTCAGCATATCATTTTGAGTTTCTCTTCTAGTTCTTATTTTCATTCCATTCAAATATCAACAGTTTATGGCATTGTGAAGGCTTTCATTATATCAGATTATTTAGGGTATTAAGTAACTGAATTCCAAGGGTGTTAAACAGAGGCCATTTGATATGGTAATTGTGACATACATTTATAAAATTTCTTAAGCATTGATTCCTTACCACAGCCAAGGGATTGTTTCTTGATATACAACATTTTCTGGCGCCGTTGTCGGGGACAAAGAAACGAAGTTTATTTTTCCCTGGTTTTTTTCACATTATTTCCTCTGGTTGTTCAGTAAGGAGGAAATGTTGGGTTTTATTTATTATTTTCAAAATTATGGCTTTTAAAAGACCTCACACGAGGTCGGATACCTCACAGTAGATAGTCCTTACTTTGCCAGATCCAAAAAGATTGGTTTCCAAAAGGGCTCAGAAACCTCAAACTCCTTCAACACCTGATCCTACATTTTCTGCTCCTAGCAACAGTTATCATAACCCTTTGTTTGAAGATATTTCTGAGGAAATATCTTTCTTAGAACAAGATTCTCCTTCCACACCCATTTATTTTCAAGGACCTGAGTTAAAAGAACATTATTTCGAGTTTGTTTCTTCTTTTACCTTCACTCAATCTCAACCAAATATAGTTGCTCGTTCTTTTGCCATTGTTCATCAACCCACTCCCATATCAATTTTACCTCCACCTTCATTCACTTTCACATCAGGTTCATCAACCTCAACAGCCCAAGGAGTAGTTAACCAAGTTGTTAATATGGCAGTACCATCTTAACGAACAGATATGCTCCACTAAATCTTTCACAACCTATCAATTCCATGCCTCAAGAATACCTCAAATTACTTCATCGTTTCAATGGAGAAAATGAAGTAACTGCAGAACAACATTTACCTTTGTTTTTCACTTTTGCTGATAATTTGAATGTAGAACACCTGGATGTTGTGATGAGACTATTTGTTCAGTCTCTATATGGAGAGGCTAGAAAATGGTTCAAAGTTTTACCAAATGGTTCAATAAATAACAGGGAAGAGTTAGAAAATAGATTCACTCAGAGATGGGGAGAAAAGAGATACCATGGCTACTCATTGACAGAGTTTAATGCAATTAAAAGAAGGCCTAATGAAGGCATTTCTGAGTTTGTAAAAAGATTCAACAAGTTATACAATAGTTTACATATAGACTTGAAGCCCTCCCTATAGGAGAAAAGGTAGTTTTTGCTCGGGGTTTTGAAGCTGATTTTAGATTTACATTAAGAGAAATAAGAGACCCTACTCTTGAGCAGATACAGACAGATGCTTTAGAGATTGAAGCTAATATGACTATAGCTGGAAAGTAAAAAGGGAAACAACCAGTTCAAGAGAAGGGGAAAGAAAAAGAAGAATCATCGCACAATCTGAGGATAGAAGATATGGCAAGGATGATAAAAAATCTGAAAAATAAGCTATCTAAGATAGAATTGGAAAATAAAAACTCCCAAATACATGTACAACAAAACCGAGGGGGGTTCAACCCTCAATTCAGAAGACATCCACTACAAATTTTGCAGAGGGAAAGAAGAGATCAAGACCAAGTTCAAGCACCGTTGTATATAGAAGCAGCACCCGCATAGCCAACAGAAGATGAGCAAAGGGAGGTAGAAGATCAAGTATCTACTATGTACACAATAGAAGAGGATGAAGAGGAAGACTATGAGGGAGAATATGTTGAAGCCAAAGTATCTTTTGATCAAGATGAGATGGATGAATAATGTAGATAATTCATATACTTCATGCAAGCTGAGTTACATAAAAAATATGCTTTAAGGTCTAGAAAGAGATCTAGAGTGTAGGATAATGCAGGTGAACAACAAGGTTCCATTCCTCCTCCAATGGAGACTCCACAACAAAAGAACCCTGTGAAACAGGTCAGTAATGGGAAACAACCTACAAACTCACTTAAGAGAACAAATGTGCAGCAGGCTGAATCTTCCCAGGACAAATCAGTTGACACTAATATTTTGGAGAGAGTTTTTCCTATACCCAAACAAGTGGCAGATTCTAGAAAGAGTGAAGAAGAACCTAAAAAAGTTGTTAAGCAAACTCGTGCCTTCAGTTTGGTAAAAGACTTGGAGAAGGTTAAAATTTAGGTACCTCTTCTATAATTGGCTAAAATACCAACTTACAAGAAAGAAATTTCAGAGTTTATTAATCTCACACAGGTGGAATATATAAGTGACACGGTCAACCTACAATAAGAAAAGCCAGTGGTCACCTTTGTCCCTCATGTAGAAGAAGTAGATCCTTTTGTTCCACCCTTCTATATCTCTTTGTTGCTTCATGATTTTACTATACATAATTTCATGCTGGAATCGGGAGCATCCCATAACCTCATGCCATTGTCTGTTATGAAGGAGCTTAACCTACATATTACCAAACCTTATAGGGATATGTATTCATTTTATTCCAAAAGGGTGAAATGTGTTGGGTTGATTAAAGATGTAGCAGTTTCGTTAGCACAAATCCCAACAAAGAGTATAGTCATGGATGTAGTGGTTGCTGACATCCCAGCCAGGTTTGGAATGCTCCTATCAAGGTCTTGGGGAGCTAAGTTGAGAGGTGTACTAAAGTTAGATTTCACTTATGTTGTCATTCCAGTTTTTAATGGGGAAGAAAGGAGATTGTACAGGGAAACAAGGTTTGTGAAGACCACCTCTAAGAAATATGCAGGAAAATCCCCCATTTATAGTCAAGAAACATAAGATATTTCTTGTTTCATGTTGCATGAAGATGCAGAATTTTCTGAAGACACAGGGAAGAGACTCTCTTCAGAAGTTGTAAATAACGAGCTGCACTCAAAGAATATTTGGAAGTGATAATTTGATGGCGCCTACTCCAAGGAAGGCACGGGTGCTGAATTCTTGCTAATATCACTAGAAGGTAACCTCATGTCATTCTCTTTTAAACTAGAATTTGATTCGACAAACAATGTGGTTGAATATGAGGCCTTAATCTCAAGCCTTTAAGTTGCTAAACAGATGGGGGTTCAATGTATTTCAATTTATGGTGACTCTGAGTTGATAAGAAGGAAGATCAAGAATCATTGTCAAACCAAGCATCCAAGATTAAGATCGTACAGGAATGAAGTTTGGGATCTGATAGAAAGCTATTTTGAAGCCTTCAATCTTCAGTATATTCCAAGGGAGGATAATATATTGGCCTATTCTTTAGCAGTTGCAGCCAGCACCTTAAAACCTCCCATAAATCCCAGGCTAAGGTACAAAATCGAAGTTAGACATAGACCTTCTATCCCTGACAATGTGAAACATTGGCAGGTGTTTGATGATGATGAACAGATAAATCAGTTCCTGAGAATGATTGGAAACTTTGAAGATGCTGAGATAGACCAAGAGGAAGAAAAAATAGAGTAGAGAACATAAATAAGAAACCTCAAGCAGTCAATAGGTGAACAGAATATTATCCAATTGAAAAATAACGTGCTCCCTAGAGGGTTGGTTCCCCTTGAAAGATTATTCGATGCTAATGATGTTGTTGTTGATTCGAAGAAATCACATCAAGAAGAAGAGATGGAAGATGTAATTTGGGAACTCAGTAGGAGCCCAAAATAGTGAAATTGTTCAAAGGGGTTCTAAAAAACTACAAAGAAAGATACATTGATCTTTTCAAGAAGCATATGGATGTGTTTTCCTAGTTGTATGAAGACGTGAAAACATATGACAAAAGCATTATTCAGCATAAGATTCCATTGAAGGAAGGGCTCAAAACACACACATATAAGCTCAAACATATTAATCCCTTGTTGTTAGCTCCAATCGAAAAAGAAGTGACAAAACTGTTGCAGGCAAAAATTATAGTCCCTCTCAGATATTCAGACTGGGTTTCCAATCTGGTTCTTATAAGAAAGAAGAATGGAAAGATAAGACTGTGTGTATACTTCATGAAATTGAACCGAGCATCTATAAAAGATAATTATCCTTTGCCGAAAATGGACTATGTCTTACAAAAGGTGACAGGAGCTCACAGGTTGTCTATGGTTGATGTATTTTCTGGGTATAATCAAGTAGCAATAGAAAAATAAGATCAGAAGAAGGCTACTTTCACTATGCCCTAGGGCATATTCATGTACGCAAGGATGCCATTTGGGCTTATGAATGCAGGTGCAACATTTTAGAGGGCCATAGACATAGCCTTCATTGGTGATAGGTTTGTAGTTACATATCTAGATGATGTGACTATTTTTTGAGGGTCAAATGATGAACACTTTGAGAATTTGCAAAACAATTTTCAAAAGTACAGAAAGTTCGATCTGTCATTAAATCCCAAGAAATCTTTATTTGCCTCCGAATAAGGTAAATTATTGGGTCACATAGTTTCTAAGCAAGGAGTAAAGATTGACCCAGCAAGCGTGAAAGCCATTCAGACTATTCCTTTACCTAGAAGCAAGAATTATATCTAGAGATTCCTGGGGAAAATAAAATTTTTGAGGAGATTTGTGCCCAATTATGCTGAGATCATGAGAATTATAACAGATATGTTGAAGAAAAATGCAGAAGTGAAATGGGATAAGGAAGCAAGATATGAATTTTTTAGAATAAAGGAAGCACTGCATGAAGCTCCAGTTCTGATTAGTCCATACTATAAAAAATCCTTTCGGGTATTCTCATTTGCATCCCCCAATACTATTACTATTGTGTTGTTGAAGAAAAATGAAAATAGTAAGGAGCAGCCAGTTGCATTTTTCAGTGAAGTTCTCAGAGATTTTGAGCTCAAATACAATATTCTGGAGAAACAATTATATGCTTTGGTCAAAGCACTGAAAGCCTTCAAGACTTATGTGTTGCAGTCCCAAATAAATGCTTATGTTCCTAATTTTGTTGTGAAAGACGTGCTAGTCCAAAATGATATTGAAGGAAAGAGGGGGAAGTGGATAACAAAAATCCAATAGTATGATTTGGACATCAAACCCACCAAGTTGGTCAAGGGACAGGGTTTAGCGAAGTTGTTGACAGAGACAAATTTTCAAGCCTTGGGAATTCATCTGTTGGCACTAGTGAATGGAGTTGTTAATGAAGAAGGTCAAAGCAAGTCCAAAACAGGTATTCAATACAAATTTTTGTGCTCTGATTGGTATAAGGATATTGTGCACTACCTGTGTTTCTTTTCATGTCCAACTTCAGTAAATAGAACAAAATATAGAGATCTCAAGCTCAAATCTTAGCCATATGTTATCATAGAAGAAAATCTATACTGGAAAGATCTTGTTGTCATTTTTCTGTTATGTTTGACCGAAGGAGAATCTATTGAAGTCACCAAACAATGTCATGAAAGTCTGTGTGGAAGACATTATCGCTAGAAGGTCACTGCTCATAAGATTCTCAAGACCGGCTTCTATTGGCCAACCCTTTTTCGAGATGTTTATAGACTGGTCAGAATTTGTCAGAAGTGTCAGTTGTTTTCTGAAAAGAAAAAACTTGCTCCATTACCTCTCATCCCAGTATTTATTGAAGAACCTTTCAGGCAATCGGGATTGGATTTTATTGGAGAGATCAATCCACCATCAAGTGAACAGTTCAAGTGGATTCTGACTGCCACTTATTATTTTACAAAATGGGTTGAAGAAATACCTACGAAGAAGGAAAATGACCAAGTAGTGATGAAGTTTATGGAGGAAAACATCTTCAGCAGATTCGGATGTCTAGTCAAAATTGTGACTGACAATGCTCAGGTATTCAACTCTGTTCATTTCATTAATTTCTGTAAAACATATAATGTAATATTATCACATTACACAGCATATCACCCTCAAGGGAACGGATTGGCAGAGTCCTCAAACAAGACATTGGCCAGGATCTTGAAGAAGACAATTGCTGAAAATTAGAAGGATTGGGATATGAAGTTGAATTTCTCCCTCTGGGTAGTTCGAGTCACTACCAAGAGATATACTGGAAATTCCCCCTATGAACTGGTTTATGGAACTCAAGTGTTGTTTCCTACTCAGCTGGCCAAACCAGTGATTTATTTCCTTCAAGAAGCTCAAGAAGATTCTAATGCTCTGGTAAGGAGATTAAACAAAATAATTGATTCAAGTGAAAGCAGAAGCAAATTCAGGGATGATTTGATTACTTATCAGGAAAATATGAAGTCTATATTCAACAGGAAAGAAAAATAAGTTCTCTTTCAAATAGGAGATCTGGTACTGAGATGGGACACCAGACAAGAAGACAAGGGGAAGCTTGGTAAATTTGATCCTATATGGTATGGTCCATTCAGAATCTCTGAAGCAAGGTCGAATAACACATTCATTTTGGAAGATCTAGATGGAGAGCTAGTACAGCTGCCTGTGAACGAGCAGTATCTAAAGCATTACTTCCAGCATTAAAAGTCAACCTTCCACCATTGTAAATACTGGATTTCTCATTATTCATATGTCACCAAGCAATATTTGACTCCATGCCCAATGGATAAGGCACTAGTTTGCAGTTCTTAGCGCTTCCGTGGAAGAAAGCACTATCCCCAGGTGGAGTTAGATGTTGTGGCTCATTTGCATTTACCTTTGAAATATTTTTCAAAACACCATAAAAGCATATATGTTAGAAAATTTAAAAGTTTGTGTTAGAATAATTTTGATTTATATGTTTGAAATTTTAACATTATGTGATGATATGTGAAGGTGGGTCAAGTCGGGCTCGGTCATGTGCAAAACAGTTCAAGAGCTAGACCAAAGGGCCCGTTCAGGACATTTCACACTAGACAAGGTCAAGACGGGCTCATTCACAAACTCAGGAGGGACTAGCGCAGTAGAACACCAAATAAGTTTGGGATGGTTACGTCGTGGAGTAAACGAACTAATTTCCCAAAGGCAGAGAAAGGGTGCATTTCCCTTAAAAACTTAAGAGTTCTAGAGGAGGCTCAAAGGGAAAAAATATGGTCGAGATCAAAGCACGGAACCAGAGCGAAGAGATGGATGGTGGAGATTAAATCGCAAGCCGCAAATCGCAATATTCAAAAGATAGGCACGGGAGTTAAATGATAAACTTGTCGAAGTGTGATGTGCGATGCCCGATGGGGCCCGACCGCATAGCGCACATCGCTAGTTTTAACATTTAAGGGCTAAGGTAAATTCTATACTCGTTGAAGCGCGATGCGGTGGGGCTCGATCACAAAATCGCAAATCGCGAATTTTAAAGGATAACCGCGGAGGTAAGTGATAAAGTCTCTGAAATCCGATGTGTGATGCCTGGCGGGACCCGATCGCATAATGCGCATCATGAAAATTAGAATACAAGTGTCAAAGACAAGCTAAAAGCAGCGAAATGCAATGTGCGAGCAGATACAACGTGGTTTCAAAAGTGAATTCCAAAGGTTTTTAGATCCGGAAGTAAGGAATTTCATGTGTTAAACCATGTCAGAGGAAGAAAAGAGGGTTATAACGTGAAACTGGTGAAATGCCTTGGCAATGAAGAAATAGGCAGAATGCGACAGAGAAACTAGGGTAAGTGACCCGACGCAAAACAAAGGAGAAGAGGCAGAGTCAGGTAGCAAGTGATACGAGTGACAGTGTTTGAAGCACAGGGTCATAGGTAGAGTCGGGAAGAAAATCATACGACACTGTTAGAAGCACGACAACTGGGTCAAGTCGAGCACAGAAGCGTCGTTACAGAGTCATGCAGCCACTACATCATGACCAGAAAGTCCACCTCGGCACTTTGGGAGGACGCATCAACAACATCAGATTCAAAAAACAAACAATATTTCCAATTTGAATTTACTCTCTCAAGTATGATTGCACAAGTTATCTTAACAGTTTAGGTATTCGAATAGTTTCAAGAAGTTCAGCAGTTACAAACCACTGTGATGTATTTAAGTAGATAGAAATAAATAAAAGGGGTTCCGAGTTTTGGACCTTTGGATGAATGTTAGTTTATGACTGAATTCTATTAGAAATTAATGGAAGAAGATCAAGTTTCCTACACCTTTTGATGTTGATACGTCTTTCTTGTTTTGCTCTGTGGCTATTCCTCTTTGAATGAATTTAAGTAATGTAGAAGCCAGTCTCTTAATTACATTTGTGAGTAAGAGTTAAATAACCTTAATTTTCTCTCCTTCACTTCATCTATTCTCTCTTAATAAACTCCTGATAGAACTTTAAAGTGATAGATTCTGTGTTTACAACATATCATTTTAAGTTCTCTCTTCCTCCACGAATTTCCTCTAAAACATAAAAGTGGTTGATTTTGTGTTTTCAGCATATCGTTTTGAGTTTCTCTTGTAGTTATTCTTTTCATTCCATTCAAATATCAACAGTTTATGGCATTTGAAATCTTTCATTATATCAAATTATTGAGGGTATTAAGTAACTGAATTCCAAGGGTGTTAAACAGAGGCCATTTGATATGGTAATTGGGTGAAATCGCGAAGTTGGGAAACACTTTTTGGGCAGACGGTTAGAATTTGGGAGAAATTTTTAATTTCTCGTCCGAGAAAATAGTCAACTCTATTTCTCGACCGAGAGTTTTAAAAACTCTCGTCCAAGAGATTTAAAATATTTCGCCCGAGAGTTTTATTGCGTTTAATTAGAGTTAAAAATCTCTTAGATGAGAGTTTTTAAACTCTCGTCCGAGAGTTTTTTCAACTCTCGTCCGAGAGTTTTATTCCTATAATAAAATGCCAAAATTATTAAGTTGTTAGAATTGGTACTTTATTTTATATAAAACTCTTGGTATTTTAGAATTGGTACTTTATATAATTTTAATAGTACTTTATTAAAATTAAAAAATGATAAAAAATAATAAAATTATAATTTTATTTTAAATTATTTTATTATTATTAATGATAAAAAATACATCAAGATTTAATTAAATAAAATTTGTTACAATATTTTGTAATATCAATATTATATAAAAAACTAAAAATATTTTATATAAAACTAGTTGATATATTAATAAATAAAATAAAATTCTAAAACATAAATCAAAATAAAAACAACTATATATATGATATTTTTTTGAAATTAATGAATAAATTTAAATTTAAAAAACAATTGAGTAAATGCAATGAGGTGATAAAGGAGACAATGCATGGAACCTTAATATCGTTATAAATTCTTGGAAATCTCGAGAATTTTTTGAAGTGAGATGAGCTTCTTAGAATGGGTCACTTTATCTTCCACTTCAGTTTCACACGATTAACTTGAAAGGAAGTCTATTTTCCTAGGTATGGATGTAAGGGGATAAATAATGGTATTTGAACATTGAGTGAGATGCCCTTCTTGGAAAGGGTCCTCTTATCTTCCACTTTAGTTTCACAAGATTAAATTGAAATGAAGTCTATTTTCCTAGGTGTGGATGTAAGGGGATAAAGAATATTATCTGAAAAGGAAAGGAATGTTAAGCGTGACATTCCAAGCAGAGGTGTATGGGATTGGAAAATTATGTTATTACGGAAAACTAACCCTTGACCCCTTAACCCTTGACCCCTTAAACCCTAATTCCTAATCCCTAAACCCTTAACCCCCTAAAACCTAAACCTCTAAACCCTTAACCCCTAACCCATTTACCCCTACTAAACCTCTAAACCCCTAACCCATTTAACCCCTAAACCCTAAACCTCTAAACCCTTAATCCCTACCCCTAACCTGTTAACCCCTAACCCATTTAAGCCCCTAAACCCCAAAACCCCTAACCAATTCAACACCCTAAACCCCTAAAAACCTAACCCATTTAAGTGTGGATTCCATTTAACCCCCAAAACCCTAACCCCTAACCCTAAAATCCTTCACTGCTAAATCCCCTAACCCCATAAACCCTAAACCTCTAAACCCTTAACCCCTAACCCCTTAAACCATAATTCCCAACCCATAACCCTTGACCCCTTAACCCTTGACCCCTTAAACCCTAATTCCTAACCCCTAAACCCTTAACCCCTAACCCATTTAACCCCTAAACCATAAACCTCTAAACCCTTAACCCCTACCCCTAACTGGTTAACCCCTATCCCATTTAAGCCCCTAAACCCCAAAACCCCTAACTCCTAACCCCTAAAATCCTTAACTGCTAAATCCCCTAACCCCCTAAACATCTAAACCAACCCTAACCCATTTAACCCCCTAAACCCTAAACCCCTAAACTCACCCCAAACTGTCACAACGCAATTCAATACCTCAACCCCCTAAAAACCTAACCCATTTAAGCATTCATTAACCCCAAAACCCTAACTCCCTAACCTCTAAAATCTCATCACAAAATCTCTAACCCCTAAACCTCTAAACTCAGAACCTATTTAACCCCTAAACTCCTAAACCTCTAACCCTTAACCCTAACCCTTAAACCCTAATTCCCAACCCTAACCAATTCAACACCCTAAACCCCCAAAAACCTAACCCATTTAACCCCATTAACCCCTAACTTCTAACCCTAAAATCATTTAATCGCTAAATCCCCTAACCCCCCTAAACCTCTAAACCAACCCTAACCCATTTAACCCCCTAACCCTAAACCTACAACACCTTAAACCTAATTCCCAACACATAACCCATTCAACCCTTAAACACCAAACCTCTAACCTCTAACCCTTGACCCCTTAAACCCTAATTCCTAATCCCCAAACCCTTAACCCCGTAAACCCTAAACCTCTAAACCCTTAACCCTTACCCCATTTACCCCTACTAAACCTCTAAACCCCTAACCCATTTAACCCCTAAACCCTAAACCTCTAAACCCTTAACTCCTACCCCTAACCCATTTAAGCCCCTAAACCCCAAAACCCCTAACCAATTCAACACCCTAAACCCCTAAAAACCTAACCCATTTAAGTGTGGATTCCATTTAACCCCAAAAACCCTAACCCCAAACCCCTAAAATCCTTCACTGCTAAATCCCCTAACCCCTAAACCTCTAAACCTGTAACCCATATAACCCCCTAAACCCTAAACCTCTAAACCCTTAACCCCTAACCCCTTAAACCCTAATTCCAAACCCATAACCCTTGACACCTTAAACCCTAATTCATAACCCCTAAACCCTCAACCCCCTAAACCCTAAACCTCTAAACCCTTAACCCATAACCCATTTACCCCCACTAAACCTCTAAACCCCTAACCCATTTAACCCCTAAACCCTAAACCTCTAAACCCTTAACCCCTACCCCTAACCCGTTAACCCCTAACCTATTTAAGCCCCTAAACCCCAAAACCCCTAACCAATTCAACACCCTAAACCCCTAAAAACCTAACCCATTTAAGTATGGGTTCCATTTAACCTCCAAAACCCTAACCCCTAACCCCTAAAATCCCTCACTGCTAAATCCCCTAACCCCCTAAACCTCTAAACCTTTAACCCATTTAAGCCCCTAAACCCAAAAACCCCTAACCAATTCAACACCCAAAACCCCAAAAACCTAACCCATTTAAGTGTGGATTCCAGCCCAACCCTGCAAAACCAACCCCTAACTCCTAACCCCACTGCTAAATATCCCATCCCCCAAACCTCTAAACCTATAACCTACTTAACCCCTAAACCCCCTAAACTCCTAAACTCTAAACCCTAATCCTTAACCTCTTTAAACCATACCCCAAATTCCATAACCTCCTTTCCTTAAACCCTAATTCCTAACCCCTAAACTCCAACTCCCCTAAACCCTAAACCTCTAAACCCTTAACCTCAACCCATTTACCCCCACTAAACCTCTAAACCCCTAACCCATTTAACCCCTAAACCCTAAACCTCTGAACCCTTAACCCCTACCCCTAACCCATTTAAGCCCCTAAACCCAAAAACCCCTAACCCATTAAGCCCTAATTCCAAACCCATAACCCTTGACCCCTTAAACCCTAATTCCTAACCCCTAAACCCTTAACCCTAACCCCTTAAACCCTAATTCCCAACCCCTAACAAATTCAACACCCTAAACCCCTAAAAACCTAACCCATTTAAGTGTGGATTCCATTTAACCCCCAAAAACCTAACCCCTAACCCCTAAAATCCTTCACTGCTAAATCCCCCAACCCCCTAAACCTATAAACCTGTAACCCATTTAACCCCCTAAACCCTAAACCCCTAAAAACCTAACCCATTTAACCCCATTAACCCCTAACTTCTAACCCCTAAAATCCTTAACTGTTAAACCCCCTAACCCCCTAAACCTCTAAACCAACCCTAACCCATTTAACCCCCTAAACCCTAAACATATAACCCCTTAAACCCTAATTCCCAACCCATAACCCATTCAACCCCTTAAACACCTAAACCTCTAACCCCTTAAACCCTAATTCCTAACTCCCAACCCATTTAACCCCTAAACCCTAAACCTCTAAACCCTTAACCCCTAACCCATTTAAGCCCCTAAACCCCACAACCCCTAACTCCTAACCCCTAAAATCCTTAACTGCTACATCCCCTAACCCCCTAAACCTCTAAACCAACCCTAACCCATTAACCCCCTAAACCCTAAACTCCTAACCCCTTAAACCCTAATTCCCAACCGATAACCCTTGACCCCTTAAACCCTAATTCCTAACCCCTAACCCCTTAAACCCTAGTTCCCAACCCCTAACCAATTCAATTTTGTGACATACATTTATAAAATGTCTTAACCACTAATTCCTTACCACAACCAAGGGATTGATTCTTAAGATACAACAGACCCTAAGATAATTATTATAAACCCTAAAATAAACATTATACCCTAAGATTCATATCATGAGCCTTACGATTAATATTATAAATTGAAGGGATTAATAAACCAAAAGGATTAATATTCAAAACCCAAGGGAATAATATTAAACTCTAGGATGAATATTAAACCCTAGGAATATAAACCATAAAATTAATAAGCCTAAGAGATTAATATTTTAAACATTAGGCTTAATATTAAACCTTAGGAATAATATTATAAAACCAATGGGTTACTAAACCCATTGGATTAATTGTGAGAAAATCTTTCGGTAAAAATCACATCAGAATAATTTTGGTCGACGCATTTCGAACCAGCCAGTGTGGTTCATCATCAGGACAAGATGAAGAATCTGATCAGATAACCCAATTAAATAGATAAGAAAATCTTCAACTAACCGTTTGTAAAATAACGGCTAGTTTGACTAAACCTAAGAAATGAAAACAAAAAATATAAAATAATGATTTCTTATTTATTTAATATTAAATGCTTAATGTTTAAAATTGAAATCTTATTTATTTTTATTCTTAATAATATATATATATATATATATATATATATATATATATATATATATATATATATATATATATATATATATATATATATATATAAGATTAAAAGATAAAATATCAACCAAAATAATAAAACTAAATAGAATTAAAAATAAAATAAAAATAACCATAAAAATAAAATACATTAAAATAAAACTAAATAAAATAAAAAAGTAAATAAATAAATATTAATAATTTTAGTTTAAAAATTAAATTTTATTTAATAATATGTTATATAATAATAATCATAAGTTTAAAAATAAAAATAAATAGATAAATGCATACCATTAGACCCTAGGATTAATATTAAATCTTAGGAATAAAAACATTAATATTAATGTTATAAACTTTAGGATTAATATTATAAACCCAAGATATTAATACTATAAATCCAAGGAATTATTAAACCTAAGGGATTAATATTGTAAACTAAATGGACTATAAACTGAGGCGAATAATTCTAAACCCGAGGTATTAATATTATAAACCTAAGGGATTGATAAACCTAAAGGATTAATATTAAAAATCCAAGGGATTCATAAACCTAAGTGATTGATATTAAACCCTAAGATTAATATTATAAACATTAATACTAAAAATTATAAACCCAATATTAAACTTTAATATTATAAACTGAATATTAAAAGGCCCTAATATTATAAACCTTGTATTAAACTCAAGTTTTGTAATGTAACAATACGGCATTGAATAAATTACAATGTAATGTAACATTGTGATAATTATTGTTAGACTTATTTTCATATTGAGACAATGTTTGTCACAATGTGATGTTGGATACATTTTTGTACCATTCCAATGTTACAGTATTAAACCATTGATATTATAAGACCAATGGACTAATAAAACCAAGGGAATAATACTAAAAAGCAAGGGTTTATAAACAGAGGGGAATAATATTAAACCCAGGGGATTAATACTATAAACCCAAGGGATATAGACCCTAAGATAATTATTATAAACCCTAAAATAAACATTATACCCTAAGATTCATATCATGAGCCTTACGATTAATATTATAAACCCAAGGGATCATTAAACCCAAAGTATTAATGTTAAAAACCAAATTATTAATATTAAAAACCCAAGGGATTATAAACTCAATGGAATAATATTAAACCCTCAGATGAATATTAAACCCAAGGAATATAAACCCTAAAATTCATAAACCTAAGAGATCAATATTGTAAACATTAGGCTTAATATTAAACTCTAGGAATATAAACCCTGTGATTAATATTATAAACTCAAGGAATTTATATTATAAACCTAATGGATTAATAACTTGAGGGGTCTATATTAAACCCTATGATTAATATTATAAACCCTATCAATAATACTATACCCTAGGAATATGAACCTTTATATTAATCAAACCAAGGGATTGATATTATAAACCTAAGGCACTAATAAAAACAAGGGATTAATTGTAAAAATAGCAAGAGATTATAAACCCAAGGGAATAATATTAGGCCCAAGGGATTAATACTATAAATCCAAGGGATATAGACCCTAATATCTATATTATAAATTCTAAAATAAACAGTATACCGTAAGATTCATATCATGAGCCTTACGTTTAATATTATAAACCCAATAGATTAATAAACCCAAAGGATTAATATTAAAAACCTAAGGGATTATAAACCCAAGGGAATAAAATTAAACCCTAAGATGAATATTAAACCCTAGGAATATAAATTGTAAAATTAATAAACATAAGAGATTAATATTGTAAACACCAGGCTTAATATTAAACTTTAGGAATATAAACCGTAGGAATATAAATCCTATGATTAATATTATAAACCCAAAGAATTTATATTATAAACTTGAGGGATCTATATTAAACCCTAGGATTAATATTATAAACCTTATCAATAATATTATACCCTAGGAATATGAACCCTTAGACTAATAGACCCGAGGGATTGATATTATAAACCTAAGGAACTGATAAAAACAAGGGGTTAATACTAAAAACCTAAAAACCCCAAAAGATAAATATTGTAAACCTAACACAAATATGGTTGACCATGTTTGATTTTCATTTTGAGACAATATTTGTCACAATGCGACATTGGACCATGGTTTACATTAATTGATTTTTGTATTAAGAGAATATTTGTCACAATGTGAGTTAGATCATGGTTGGCCATGATTGGCCATGGATGACCATGGTTGTGACAATTTGATGTTGGACCATGAGAAAATATTTGTCACAATGTGACCATGGCTATTGACGGTCATTGACCATGATTGACCATGGTTTATTTTCATATTGAGAAAATATTTGTCACAATATGTTGGACCATGGTTGATAATTGTTGATGATGGTTAACGGTGTGCGATTTTTATATTGAGACAATCTTTTTCACAATGGGACATTGGGCCATGGTTGACCAGGATTAACCATGGTTGATTTTCATATTGACCATGATTGATTTTGGAGTTGTCTTTAGTGCAACCTTTTGAAGTTTCAGGTGCCAAAATCCGGTGAAAATGTTTGAGGTAAAATCTTGGTTTTTGTTATTCAAACTGGTTTTTTGACTCTATATATGGGTTCAGCACCCTCAAAAACCTTTAGGGCACTTCGATTGTGCAAAGTTAGCAATCAAACTTCTCTTTTCAATAAATTCCTGCCGGAATTTAGAGAAATTACACCGTAAAAAGTCACCGTAAAAGCCTTCAAAAAGTCACACTAAAGACTACTCAATTGATTTTCATTTTGAGACATTCTTTGTCACAATGCAACATTTGACCATGGTTGACTATGATTGAATATGGTTGACCATGGTTGATTTTAATATTGAGACAATCCTTGTTATAATGTGATGTTGGACCATGATTGACCATGAATGACCATGGTTGATGATGGTTGATGATGGTTGAACAAAGTTGATTTCATATCAAGAAAATATTTGTCATAATGTGACATTGGACCATGGTTCACCATGATTATAAATGCAAGGGATTAATACTAAAAACACAAGGGAATTATATTAAACCTAAGGATTTAATATTATAAACTCCAACTATATAAATCATAAGATAAATATTATAAACCCTGAAATAAACATCGTTGACCATCGTTGATTTTCATATTGACAGAATATTTTTCACAATGCAACATTGGACCATGGTTAACCATGATTGATTTTCATATTGAGACAATCTTTGTCATAATGCAACATTGGACCATGGTTAACCATTGTTGATTTTGATATTGAGAAAATATTTGTCACAGTGTGACGTTGGACCATGGTTGACCATGGATGCCCATAGTTGTCATAATGTGATGTTGGACCAAGAGACAATCTTCATCAAAACCCGACCATGATTATTGACCATGGTAACCATGGTTGACCATGATTGACCATGGCTGATTTTGATATTAAGACAATCTTTATCACAATGCGACTTTGGACCATGTTTGACTTTGATTGGCCATGGTTGACCATGGTTGATTTTCATATTGAGAAAATATTTGTCACAATAAGAGGTTGGACCATGGTTGGTTTTCATATTGACCATGATTGACCATGGTTGACCATAATTGACCATGATTGACCATGATTATTTTCATATTGAGACAATCTTTGTCACAATGTGATGTTTGAATACATATTATAAACCATAAAATAAACATGGTTGACCATCGTTAACCATGGTTGATTTTGGTATTGACACAATCTTTGTCACAATGTGTCGTTGTACCATGGTTGACCATGATTGATTTTCAAATTGAGACAATATTTGTCATAGTGCGGTGTTGGACCATGGTTGATTTTCATATTGAGACAATCTTTGTCACAATGTGACGTTGGACCATGTGTAATAATGTGGCATTGTATCGAGAGAAAACCTTCGTCAAAATATAACCATGATAATATTATTTAATGTTATTAATATTAATAATTAATGTTAAAATTAATATTTATAAATATTAACAATATTAAAAGTAATATTAATATTTGCACCCATATTAATTAATATTAATACTAATAATATTAAAATGTTATTAATATTTAATGTTATTAATGTTAATGATATTAATATTAAAATGTATTAATTAATATCAATATTAATAATATTGATAAAATTCTTATTAATATTAATATTAATACGAGAGAAAAATAATTAAAAATATTAATATTAAATTAATATTAATAAATAATATTAATATATTATTAATATTTAATATTATTAATGTTAATACTAAAATTTATTAATTAATATTAATAAAATTAACATTAATATTAATATTAAAGTTAAACAAGTTATAAACCTAAAATAATATTTAATATATAGTATATAACACAATAAACCTAAAATTAATAATAGTAGATTCACTTTTAATATTAATAATATTGAACATAAAACTACTACCATTAATTAATATTATTATTAGTTGATAATATTAATGTAATATAATATTAATTTATTGATGATGATGATGGTGGTGGTTAACGTCCACTAAGACCAATCTTTGGTCTATCGGACCTAAAGAAAAGAGTTATTTAGTTTGATTTAAGATTTTATTCTTATGCTCAAAAAGCTTGGAGAGAAGCCTCCCAAGCTCACTATAATTTTGGCATCTTAAAAGGCTAAGAAGGTCAGTATTGCAACAAAGATTATGAAATTGAGCTCTAATTTGGTTGTACGCGGGGCACTCCAAGAGGAAGTGATTTTCATCCTCGATGTTCATATTCTCACAGAGATGGTAGATCCTTTCCATCCATAGTGTTTTAGGAACTGTCCAACAACCTATTTCACTATGGAGCTCATGAGAGTTCATTCTAATCTTGGCTATATTAATTTTCTTTTTTGAGCTAGTTAAAACAGATAGATACTTTTGATATTCTAGGGTGGGGTTGATGACCTCCTTATAATATCTTAATTTTCTTTTAGCTGCTAGATATTTCTCACACCACATTTTTTCTTTGAACTTAGAAGTAACAATTTTTTTAATGTTATTAATGTTTTTCAATGCAACATTCTCGTCGATCTCCCAATGGTTTAACCAGGCCCTGGTGTCTTTATACCAACCTCATTTAAGCCTTAGGTGGTTTTGGCTGGAATTTAAAGCTAGCTTAGGAAGTCTATGGTCTCCTATGCTATTGAGCTTGTGCTTGTACAACAGAAGCCTAGTCATAGCTAGGCTCTCGATAGGGGAAAGACCCACTTCTATAAGGAGAATAGGATAGGGTGTATTTCTTTTAATTTTAAGGTTATACATTATACAATGCTTCTGGATTTGCTCAATATTTCTCCAGGATTCTCTAGAGATGCTGCAACCCCAAACCTCACATCCATATAAGATAACAAGAGTGATTAAAGTTTCAAAGAGGAACTTCTTTCTATCCCACATTACGAGGTTTGTCATTTTACAATTATTTTCAAGACCAAAATAAGCTTTCCACCCCCCATTAATCCTTTTCTGAATGCTATAGTTCCAGTTGAGCTTGTGATGAATATCAATTCCTAGGTACTTGTAAGAAGACACTTCCTCCAAGTTACTATTGTCATACATAAAATTAGCGTAACTGTCCTTCTTGGATTTGATAATCATAAAATATTAATGCAATTATTATAATTAGTAATAATGATATTACTAATATTATTTTAATTATTAATTTTTGGGAAAATTTATTGATATTAATCTATAATTTTTTAAATATTAATATTAATTAAAATTAATTTTAAAATATAATTCTTAATAATCATTAATAATGTTATTAACTATTACTATACGAACCTGATATTATTATAAATCTAAAATAATATTATTATTAAAACTAAACCTAATATTATTATTAATAAACATAATACTCTAAATTTATTATTAAACCTAAATAATATTAAATCTAAATATTAAACTTAATATTTCAAAATCTAACTTGAATATTTAAAAAAATAAATCTAAATATAAATACATTAGTTATATAAAATTTCTTACTAACTCAAAAATCGTCATAATTTTGCATCATTGATCACTTAGAGTTGTCATAGTGGTGGATTCAGAACAAGTGGATTTGTGATTAATGAATGTGATGAAACATTTAATTTCTTGTCAACTTTACATTTTCTAAATGCAACACATTATTATGGTAAATTGTAGTTATTTGAATAATACAAATTATTGGAAAGTTGAATATTTTGATATGATAATTTTATAGATAAAACAGAAAGTTGTCATAGACAAAATTACTTAACAATAAATTTAAATAAAATTTGGTTTCTTCAATACTTTGAATATATTGTGCTTATACAACATTATTTATAAAAATTACTTAAAATTATAAAATCAATTCTTAAAAACATATGTAAATTCAATATTTTAATCACAACAATGTGCAAAGTTCCAACGTTGAATTCGACAGGGGCTGAAATATAGTTTCATTAAGGGTATACAAATTAGTTAAATAAGTATATAAGGTCATTTCATAATAATATGATTAACCCGAAAGACATTTTTTTACTTTATGGATCACAAAAGACTTAGATCTAAAAATATATAAGAATTAATTATCAATTAGCTAAATAAATATATAAGAATTATTTATGAGTTGTTAAATTTTTCTTAGTAGAAATATGAATAATTAAGAAATTATATTTGATATTCTCATATTTACAAAGTGAAAAAAACAAAGATTGTGGTTCATATTGGAAGGGTGCTACATAACTTATCCAAACCCAAAAAAAAAATGTATCTAACATATATGCCAGGAAATGTATCTAACATATATGACAACAAATCTATCCCTTCTTGTTTTTAACATAAATGACAACAAATCTATCTCTTCTTGTTTTTATGGAAATCTTGTAGTTGATCTCTTTGGAGTAGTTGTTTATATATATATATATATATATATATATATATAAGTTTAAAAAAATGGGACTACATTTTTGTATAATTTGATCTACAGAATTAAACGAGGGAAAATTTTAAGGATGGAAAATTATCTTGAGGTTTCAAAAATTGAAAAATCTCACTAGTCCCTAATATGAAAATTATAAAATGTTTATTGATGTATTTGTAAAATTATTCAAATTTATGATGATTTTATATATATTCGTTATATAATGTTGGTGATTTTAATGTAAAATACTTTTATATTGTAAAATTTGGGCGAATAATTTTTATAAAAAATAGCCCCAAGGGTTAGCTCAATTGATTGAGTCCCTGCTTGGAAGTACTCCAAGATTGAGAGGTCACAGGATCAAATCTCCTAGACGCCCGCGGGGTTAGGCCTCAGTGTTAGGCCGACAATAGATCCCTTCGGGAGGATCTACTGCGATTCATTAAGACCGTGGATGTAGCTAGTACATGTGTGTGGGCACATAAGAACGTGAACCACTATGAAAAAAAATAATAATAATAATAATTTTTATAAAAAATGGAAATTGGAAAATCTTTTTTTAGAAAAACCATGGAAAATTAGACCACCTGCGAATATTTGCCCCTAAAATTTTCCATAAATTAAACTATACAACTAAATCTATGAATAGAAATCAAAAAAACCTAAAAGTAAATAAATAACGCAATGAATAATTGAAATATATATAAAAAATTAACGTGAGAGTTGAGAAATTTTTAATTATAAACTAATTCTAATATATAAAGAGGATTCTAGAAATTTTTAATTATAAACTAATTCAAATAAAAACTTGTATAATATATTAAGAGGATTCTGGAAATTTTTAATTATAAACTAATTCAAATAAAAACTTGTATAATATATTAAGAGGATTCTGGAATTAATAATGGGACATATATCGAAATATCTAAGTTGATTCCTTAATCTTTGTTGAATCCAAATATTTGTTGAATTTCCCGTAATATTTCCCATTATCGATATATGCATGGATTCGGGATATATATCGAAATATTACGTTATTTTCTAAGGACTCTTACAATATTTTAGACATAACTGATTATTAAAATGAAGCTCACAAATAGTGGATAAGACAACTATAAGAAAAAAAAATTACCACTACAATAAACTAAATCCTATTAATTGGGCATTAATGAAAAAAATAGATTTCTTATTTTTTATTCAAAATTTTGTATTTCTAAATAAAATTTAAATAGGTATATAAGAATTATTTATGAATTCTTATTGGTATAAACAACAACCAAACAAACTGCAATTTTGTAACTAATTGAATTTGAAAAGGGTTACTGGCAAAATTGTATTTTGTATCTATTTTGGTTTTACAGTTATCATTGTGAGTTGCTATAATAGATCAAAATATTTATGTAGTATATTGTTCAACTATTCACTGTAATTAAATCTACAATTAAAATTTTAAAAACAACCTAAATCTAGTGATGCATATTATCAATATTTCAATTTATCCTTTGAAAGAAAAATATAAATAACTAACATAAAGTGATCTCCATCTTCTCAAAGAAGAAATAGTTTTTTATCTCTACAAGGATGGAATATTATTAACATAGATGCATTTTAAAATTAATGAAGATGTAAGCTTATTTTTTTTCTAACTTATTTAAATTCAAGGAAGATGAAATGTATATATCTCTATGTATTTGGATTTTAATAAAACCCATAAATAATATTTACATAATTTTGGTTAAACAATATGAAAATGTAAAAACATTTGAATTCTTATTATTAAAAAACATTCATTTTGAATTAAATGAAGATTTGAAACCCAAATTCTTCTCATTTTTGGAAGGTAATTATATTTTGGTGCTATTTCCTATAGATGTCACTAGCACTTCTCGAAAAAAAGATTGAATAATGATACAACTGTAAGTTTTAACCCTATACCGAAATTATTTGCAAACGAATTCTTAAAGACAGAAAATAAACAATAGCGAGAGCATAAAACATAAAACAGATATACACAGATATTTTTTGCCTGGATCCCAAATCGGGACTACTAGCTTGATTTTTCATTATATCCATTTTAGTGTTACAACACATATATATACATGTCGAAGCATTCATAAACTCCAATCCATTAACCCTATATTAGAATATAGTTGTAGTTCCCTTGATCGGATCTACAAAATACCGATGGCCGCAAACCATCCTGCCCCAAAACCATGTGCAAACCCATGCACAAAACCATAGGCGGGTCTGCCCACCTAAAATAGGGTCCAAAAAAAAATTTCCCAGGGCGTTGCCCCCGACCCTGCACAGGGGGCTAACCACCCCCTGCAAGCCCCTGGACGGGGGGGGCGACACAACACAATGAACAGGAGGATCTATCGCCCCCCCGCTGAGCCCAACACAATGAACAGGAGTAGCTATCCCCCCCCCCCCCCTGCATGTGTGATTATTCGCGGAAAGAATATAGCACATACCCAACAACAACACCTCTTTAAAGAGAAACACAAATATAAAATATATTTGTAAATTGACTATAGAAAACAACTTACAACCAGAATGTAAAAACCAAACTATTTTCTACAGCATTGAAATAACCAAATTATTTTCTACACCATTAATATCACACCTACAACACCACAAGTAGGAGAAGCACAAATATAAAATATATTTGTAAATTGACTATAGAAAATAACTTACAACCAGAATGTAAAAACCAAACTATTTTCTACATCATTTAAAAAACTAAATTATTTTCTACACCATTAATATCACACTTCTAGTAGTACAAGTAGTCTACCTAAGCTAGAGAGTTTTAAACAATTTTTGAATGTTGAATGCAAGAAAAGGTCAGAGCTTTGAAACAATTTTCGAATGTTGAATGCAAGAAAAGAATCATCATGTATATATTTCTAATTATTCCATAGTAGTACCTATCACCTAATTTAAACATCTCACATATTTCTTCTTACTTTGAATTTATCAAACTCCTTTCACATGGATTGCATGATATTTCAGTGAAATAATTATTTTGTCAAATTTTAGTTCAAGTTACAACTATTATAGTACATAACACCTAATTTAACACCCATTTTAAACACCTCCTCAGAGATTGCTTCTTCTTTTGAATTTATTAAGATTTATTTTGTTAATTTTACTTCAAATTACACCTATTATAACTATAAAATTGCAATACTTTAATATATTACCTTACATTGTCAATTTGTATACACTACATGAATCTATGAATTTTTCACACAAATTGCAAGGAACACACTTTTATATGGCTCTACAGTTATATATATTGCATGAAACAATGAATCAAAATTTGGATAAAAAGTTGTCTTCTTTTTGCTACTTCTATAGAGATTTTTATGAAGCACATATCCGCATGATCCGACCTTATAGAAAAATCAAATATGATCTCTCTAATTTAAACCATTATTAACACTTATTTAACCATTTATTGAAGATATCATTTCAATTTAAACAATTAGGAACATCTCCTTACCCATTTACTGATGAATGTGTGAAGCTGAACAATATTGTTTGTACATCCAAGCTTGAAATTTCCATAGGCGCGGCCACATATTTTTGTTAAAATTATAGGGTTCTATACATGCATCCACAGTGCTAAGATAAATCCTTCCTAATATGTTTTCTACCACTGTGGAGAGGGGAGAACAAAAGAACCAATATTAGTTAGAACATAATGAAATGGTTAAACATTGGATGGACATGTTAATTAAACACATGGACTTAAGCAAAGGACACTTTCTATTTGGAATTGGACACATGTTATCAATATTTTGAAACTAAAAATTGTCAATAGATCACACGTTTCCACTACTATGATACGTGTCTACAATTTTTTGTAATCCTCCCACTTCATATTCATATTAATACGTGGAAATTTACAAATGTCATGGTAAATTTATAATGAGGGTTTGTAAAAAGTTAATTTAAACATATTTTAATCATATGATTTAGATATGTAGGGAAGTTAGTGGTGTTTATTACATCCATTGATATAGTGGTGACAACGAGAATATATTGGAATCTTTAAATTTAGACCATCAGATCACATTATTTAATTAGTAAAATAATTAAAGTAGCCAATTCCAATAGGGGGGATGTCTATCGGCGTAAAAATACAGAAAACACAATAAAGGGGAAAGCGGCTCAAAATACAACCTAGAAAAACCACTCCATTGTTGGAATTCAGAGGATGGTGCTGCTACTAGGCTAAAATTCCTAGCACCATTTCCATCCCAAAAACCTTACCAATGTAATAGATAAATCGAGAATGGGTAAGCCACCATTAATTTGTACCTTCAAAGGAATTTCGAAATGTTGATACCTCGTTCCCTTGCTGGATCAAAAAAAGACATGAAAGAAAAATAACCACCCAAAAAAAGTGGAGAGATTTTGTTGTCTCATTGTTCTGATAACCTGTTTAATATAAATTTCCACCCCATGTTGATGATTTCCACTTGGGAGGTTAGGCGCTCATAGAAAATGGCTCTGTCTTCACTGAACATTTTCATTTTCATGGCTCTGTTTTTAAGAATAATCTATCATAATCAAAATCAACGTCAAGGATATTATTTTGAAGCAATTTGGTGAAAATTGTTCACCAAACACACTACTAAATTTATTTTGTGTAAATAAAAACGAGATAATTATGTTATATCCCTACTCATGCAACAAATATGAACAAATGATATCTATATAATAATTATTTAATTTTAAGGTCACGGTGAAGGACACCAAATTAGTGCATGGGATCCCTTTATTTGTGGGATAAGTTATCTATTTTTACCTATAAATTTGAGTGCTAAATTCTACTCTACTTAATAAGGTGTGTTGGACATGGGACCCCTAAATGAAAGAAGTTAGAGAAGACACTGCATATCAAGGAGCGGAGTGCACAACACAAAGTCCATTTTGAGTCTTAGGGGATTTGGGGTCGGTAAAATACCCTTATTATGTAATGGTATGGGATTATTTTATGAACGTTGAACTTTGCCCATGTTTTTCAGACCATGGTATTGTAAATGCAAAATTTATATAAGGAGTCTAGATAGAAGTCATAGGCAGTCCAAGTCGAAGTTGATGAAATGAATTTGGATGTAAGACTATTTTGAGTCAGAGTCTGTGGTTTTTGGGTTAGAGGAAAGGCTCCTACAGCTGAGTGCGCGGACTCCTGTAGCCGAGTGCGCAGGGTGAAAGTGAATGTATGAGAAAGATCTGAGAAATTAATGAAAGACCTATTGAGATAGATCTGTGTTTATGTTTATATATTTTACTCTACTTGTTGTTTATGAATATTTGTGCTAAATAATGGTTTAGATATGTAATTTCGTAGCATAGTTATGTTTATGATTGTTTACCTTGTTTTATGCATAATTAAGTAAGATCGCACAGTCTACTAGTAAGTTCAACAGGTGTGTTGAGAATCGCTTGTATAAGTAATAGATATGTTATTTGAAGCTCGTCTAAGGAAGAAAATCCCTAAAGCCACAGTCCAATGTCCCTCTGATGCAGAAACCTAGTTCTATCATCCCCCTATATTGCCTCAGGTGAGACTTTGATCTACACAAGCAAATCATTTCCGAAAGGGCCGATAATAGTGGTTTTTATTGGTTCGTGCAGCCACATTTGAACCTGGGTCTAGACCCCATCAAGCGAATAAATGGTTTAGTTGCTAAGACCGGGATTTGATTGAGGGATAGCTAGATGTGGAATCTTTCTAAGAAAGAGATTGAAGATTGGGTATATCTAAAAGAACGCGAGTTTTTTGTGCATGAAAACAGAAGTTCATGCATCTCTACTGAACATTGCTTACAAAATTATATTTATACAGATTAGTACGAGATCTTTTTCTCATCGTTTTCTATTGAGCTATATGAGTGGATATCAAGACTAGTTGTGCAGACATGTCATTTAAATAATAAGCCTACTGCATGGACTCCAGGGTTGATCCAACAGTTGAAGAAGACTGATAACAATATCGTGAGAGTTGTTGATTACTAGATTGATAGTATCCTTGGAGGTTTTATTACTGAGTTCGCGATCGATACCTCAATATCCTATAGTGAAGCAGAGCATAAATTTTTCAAAGGTCTGCAAGATAAGTGCCTAAGTTCACTGAATTTCTGTATTAAAATGCTATTGTGTGAAAAGGGGATACTGCAGATGCGCTCAGATTGATGTTTGAAGAAACGTAACCTGGTGCTACGTGAAGCGGTAAAATATTCAAGACAAATTGGGGCACTTACATTGAAATTGAATATAGTCCTTTGTTCATAACTAAGGGAGGGGAAAGCAACCCTGCTACCCTGAGAAGTGTGTCATTGAGATCTGAAAATAAGCATAGCGTTGTAGATATGCCCCAAAATTCCACCCCCGTCACCACCCATTGCCATATTGTTCCTCAACCTCCACCTCCACCGCCCCCGTTTACCATGGCCTAACCCCCAAAGATGCATGTATTCAAGGGTTCGGATGATCCCGAACAGTTCTTATTTGTTCCAGAAGCAATATGGAGGTCGCAGAACATTATAGATGAAAATATGATGAAAACGCAGTTGGTTATAGTGTTGTAAGATAGATCGTTGTCCTGGTATATGAAATATACTATGACGAATGAAAATTATACATTGGTTGAGATGAATACTGCGCTGAACGCTGAGTTCAAGAAACTGAAGTCACAGTCCCTGTGTATCATAGAGATCAAAGAAAATAAGCAATTGGGTACTGAGACTGCGTGGGAAGTAGACCAGAGATTTAAGACATTGCTAATCCAAGTTAGATTCAAGATCCTGGATCAACAACATAAAGAATGGTTCATTGTTGCATTGTTGCCTCACCTTAGATTGTCATTGTCACAACAGGAGATTGCAACCCAGGCTGAAGCACTGTAGATAGCAATGAAGCTTGAAGCTTCACCGATAGCCGATACAAGCGTAGGGGTTCAATAGATTCAAACTTAGTTGGAAAGTTTTCATATGGATCTCCAATATCTAAAGAAATGAAAGGAGGTAAGATATGATATACGGTCAGAAGTATTGTGTATCAAGTGCAAAGCGGAGGGTCACGATAAGAAGCAGTTCCCTGTTTATAGAGACTATTTGGGCACTGGGATGTAGATTCCATTGAAGCCTAGATCGAGCGTTGGGCCAAGTGGAGGGCCTAATGATTGGTGTAGCATATGTGAAGTGGCCAGCCAACATTTCATAGACTATTATCATTTGCTGCAAAAATATGTCAGATCATAGAAGTAGTTATATTGTAACTACTATAGTTCGGTAGGACATGATGATCAACATTGTCGAAGCTATGATCTAATGATGCAGCACAATCCTAGTGCATATATAATGCAAGTAGAAGGGCACGAAGCCTCTGGTTTTTTGATAGCGTGAGGAGGTTTCCAAGGCCGAGGACATGGCTGAGGAGGAGGCGCTAGTCATGGACGAGGGCAGATCATATGTTACAACTACAGACAGCATGGATATTTTTCCAGGGATTGTCGGAATCCTTCTGCAACTTCATGTAAGTATTGTCAAGAATTTGGTCATGAAATTGAAGATTGCCCCATTTTATTAGCTAAAATTTAGGAGAATTTCAACCAGTAGATGACTCAGAACATAAAAATGATGGGGGTTGAACCATGTCAGGAAGATCCAATCGTTAACATAGTAATGTGTAGCGGTGTGCCTACTGGCGAAAACCGTGCAGAGGGAAAGAAGCCTGTGATGGAGACTTGGGTCCGAAAGGCTGAAGATAAGAATGTTGGATTTAATGTACAAGGTGAGAAAGAGACATTGATGGAAGTGAAGAAGATATTTATGAATCCTAAAGCTTCAAAATCAACCATGCAGAGACAACTATTTCCGTTGAAAAATAACCCTGAGGAGAACGCTGGAGTGAAGGAAACTAATTTTTCTATCTTAGCATCCTTTTTGTAGACGTGCATGAAATTGTTAATGGATTAGAATGTTGTAGAAGGGTTACAAGAGCTAATAGATAACTGCGCTGGAAAGAAAGAGCCATGAGTGGAGCAGGGCATGGTAAATAAAGTGTACCCAAATAAGAAGAGAATTTTCTAGGAGACGCAGTTGTCTGCACAAATCGAGGATTATGAGATGGATCAAGTCATTCTGGATTTAGGTTCATATGCCAATGTTCTACCAAAACAGACATGGGAGCGGATGGGAAGTACTAAGCTGAATTACTTAGATTACTTACTAATATGTTAAGAAAAGATTCAAGCATTGACTGGACTGTAGAAGCCAAGCAATCATTTGAAGAAATCAAAATGGCTTTAACAAGAACACCAGTTCTTACCAGTCCAAAATTTGATAGAGATTTCATCATTTTTTCATTTGATTCTGAACATACGATTGCAGCTGTTTTACTACAAAAAGATGATCAAGGATGTGAAAAACCAATAGCCTTTTTCAGTAAAGCACTTAGAGATGCATCTTTGAAATACAATATCATGGAGAAACAGGCTTTTGCAATTGTGAAAGCAATTAAATATTTTAGGGTTTATATATTATATTCTCATGTGATAGCTTATGTACCTAATGCTGTCGTTAAAGACATCTTGACTCAAGATGGTATTGAAGGAAAAAGGGGTAAGTGGATAGCTACCATATTAGAATATGATATTGAAATTAAACCAACAAAACTCATAAAAGGTCAAGGTTTGGCTCAACTCATGACTGAAACTAATTGCCAAGCCTTGGACATCAACGAACTGGATGACGAATAGGAGATGGCGACTCCACAGATTAGTCAAACCTTCTTAGACCCACCCTGGTACACTGATATTATTTATGTTTTGTTAAACCTGCAAGCTCCTTCAGGGTTGTCCAGAACGAAACAAAGATTTTTGAAAATGACATCTTTAAAATATTGTATTTTAGATAGTGCTCTTTTTTGGAAGAATCATGATGAAATCCTATTAAATTGTTTATTGAAAGATGAAACTGACAAGGTACTTAATGAATTTCATGCAGGGGATTGTGGTGGACACCTCTACTGGAAGTCAACTGCAGATAAAATCTTAAGGGCTAGTTTTTACTGGCCAACCTTATTTTCAGATGTTAAGAAATTTGTAAATTCTTGTCATAAGTGTCAGATCTTTGAAGGCAAAAGAAAATTGTTGCCTTTACCATTAAAACCAATTTCTACCAAGAGACCCTTTCAACAATGGGGACTAGATTTTATTGGAGAAATCTATCCCCCTTCTTCTGGGCAACACAGATGGATTCTTACTGCCACAGATTACTTTACTAAATGGATTGAAGCTATCCCATGCAGACAAGCCAATGATTCTGTAATTATAGGGTTTTTAGAAACCAATATACTTTCAAGATTTGGTTGTCCAGAGAAAATTATAACAGATAATGTTGCTGCATTTAAATCTAAGAAAATGATTAGTTTCTGTAATAAATATCACATCATTTTAGGCCATTCAACAGCCTATTACCCCCAAGGTAATGGACTGGTAGAATCTTCCAATAAAAGCATTATTAATATCATCAAAAAATTATTGGAAGAAAATAAAAAGAATTGGCATAAGAAACTGACCAATGCATTGTGGGCAGACAGACTTACAACTAAGAAATCAATTGGGACCAGTCCATATGAATTAGTTTATGGTATTGAGGCAAGATTTCCATCATCCTTAGGAATTCCTGTTATGAAGTTACTTCAGGAGGCTCAAGTGGAACCAAATGATATTCAGAGAAGAATAAAGCAAACAATTCACTTGCAGCAAACCAGAGAAGAAGTGTATCAATGATCCCCAGTCTTGCAGGAAAAGTTAAAGAAAATTTTTGACAAAAGAACTAAAGCAGAAGATTTTCAACAAGGAGACAAAGTCCTAAGATGGGATTCCAGAAGGGAAGATAAAGGGAAACATGGGAAATTTGATTTCTTATGGAAAGGACCTTACATCATTCATGCTTTACAGGGGAACAACACATACTTTTTGAAGAATTTGGATAGTTCAGAAGCTGAGGAAGAACCAGTCAATGGTCGAATGCTAAAGCACTATTTTGATCCTATTTACTAGGATGTTCTGATGTTTTCTAACTTGTACATAATATATCCTTTCTAATGCATCAGTTTTGATTGGATGGTGAATTGCTGAAGTTGAAGCCCGAAGTGAAGGCCCTAAGCTTCAGAAGTTGCACTATCATATATACAATAAAGCTACCAGAAGAAGGAGATTACATGGTTCAGTTTGAAGACATTTTGAGGCATCTGACCTGCTGTTCTTGACTTTTCACAAGGAAAAGCCATCCCCAAGTGGAGCCAGTGTTAGACTCCTATACCAATAGGTGTCATTTTTCATGATTGTCTTAATTGAACTATGGAATATGTTCAAACCTTTTTCTTGAGCAAAGGTGTTCCATATTCTTGAAAAACCAAAAAATCAAAAAATTTAAAAAATGTAAAGAGGGTATACCCTAAAAGAAAAATCAAAGGGTAAGAAAAATAAATTGGTCAAGAAAATGAAAGAAATGAACCCCAAGCAAAAAATAGACCAAGGAAAGTGTGCAAATCCAAGTGCCACTACTATTTCATTTTTGTAATAAAGCAATTGTGTGCAGCTTGTCAAACTTTTGCCACAATTTATGAAGAGTCAAACTGTTTAAACTTGACTCATTCATGTTTCAATTTCATGTTGTAGAACAGAGAATAAATATCTGACCAAACAGTTTAATCTTGGCAGATAAGTAGATAGGTAGAGTTAATAAAATGTGCTCAACAGTTTAATCTGAGCCCTTGGATGTAATAAGGGTAGAATTAGATAGATTTGTCATGTAAAAGAAAAGAATATTGATAAGGGTTTGCCAGTCTAAGTGCACCCTAATAAAGAAGAGAAAATGGTAGTGTAAAGTAGATAGGGTAGGTAGATGGTGTTGCAAAGTTTCATGTGATGAATGATGGTGCTAAATGTATTTAATCCTTTACTTTCATCACAAGTACTGAAGCAGAAAATACATTGGAAAATTCACAGAAAGCAAATTCAAAATCATTAACTTCCCACATCACTTTCTCCCTAAGAATTTTTACTAATTTCCCCAAAGTGCTAAGGTATTTGAAGATTAAAGGGGCTCAAGGCATTTCCTTGACTTTTGGAGGGACCGGACCCTCGGCCTAATGATCAAAAAGACCTAAGTACTTGAAGTTATCCATCATTGCACTCATTCACTTTTAACCTTTTCCTAAGTAAAATCCTATTTTACTTAGGAAAATCATGCAAAATTCCACAATAAATCCTCAAAATTACTTGTTGTTCTAAATCTAAGTGTTGAAGTTGATATAATGCAATTTGCTTCAGAAATCTTCACTTTCCTAGATTTGCAAAGTGTTTTGAGTTTTCCTTGTCCCTTTGTCATATTAACATTTAACTTTAAATATTAAATCCTTATACAAATTGCCTTTCCCTATATATATAAATCCTTCTATGTAATATCCCCAAAACCCTCTTACTATAGATTTTTAGCCAAAGTATTTAAACCCATATAATAAAATCAAATTCCCACATTATACACCCTTTGGCTAAAAACATATCTTTATAGACTATTCCCGCCCCCTATGTTAATTAAATTATTCAATTTAATTACCATATAATAAAAATATATGAAAAAACGTTTAAACATGTTCATATGTGTTTAAAACAAAAAACTCGAAGTTTAGTTTAAACCTAAAACTTCAAAACAAATAACCTATCCCCTTGGTATTTTCCTTTCACCCGACGCCCTAACTAGAGTTAAAGTTCCCAAGTTCCAACTCTAAACTCTGGTTTAAAAACCAAATCCCCGATCGATTTCCCACATAATACAGGGATTAATTAATCATCCGGATTAATTAATCATCCGGATTAATTAATAACCAACCCTTTCACCAATCAAAAGCCGCCCGGAATAATTAATTAAATGTTAATTATTTTGAAAACCCGTCGGGCCCGCACTTTAACTCCCATACCATCTCCCCGTTCGGTCCACCGTTGGATCACTCCGCCGAAGATCTACGACCCACGATGATTCCGATGGCCAACCTCTGTACGAGAATTAACGCGCGAAATCGCAACGGTTTTCAAACAGTGCGTGGGCTACGTGGCATTCAACTAGTGGAATCGCTACCTCCCCGCGGAAAACCACCAACTCCCGAAAGCAGTGCGGAAATTACCGCTTACCGCCCGACTCCGGTGACGTGTCCTCCCGTACACGGATGACGTCATTCTCAAAAATAATAATAAAAATCCGTTGACTTTTCAAATAAAACAAAATTACGCGTATTTTCTATCATTTTGTCTGGTGAAAGTGACTGCGTCCTCCACTGAAAATTTGAAAAATCCGCTATTAAACTGTTGTCGACCAAAATTGATGAACGCCATTGTTATATCAGTGCCCGAGCATTCATCCGCCGTTAACCAGTACCTGTAAATTTCGACATTCTCCATAAAATAGGTATTTATCTGATTTCTTGCTGGAACTCTTTGAAAAATCCGAATTCCAGTGTTAAATTCACGCCATAGTCTGAAGAGAAGGTTAATGATTGGTCTGTTCTAGTTCCTGCAACTGAAATCAAACTTCCAAAACTAAAATTGCGCCCGTTCCGTAAAAACCCCCGAAACTTCCACTTTGAATACACAAGAATCAAAATGGAAGTCCCGACAGCCCTGAATGTAGCCCCATTAAACGCACCTCACAGAGAATTGGAATACTTGCCACTAGTGGATAAAGATTTTCAAATTAAAGACTTAGTTTTCAATGAAAATCCCCTTCAAAGTTATTGTCGCTGCAGAGATGATTATTCGAAAGGTTTGGATATCATTGGGTTATGGGAATCCAATTTTCCAAGATATCTCATCCCCTCAGTCCGTATTTTCCCAGAAATTATCCATTACTGTCATTCCAATTATGATCCAACTCAAAGAGCAGTGTTATCCTCGGACCAGAGTATCATTTTCCCCATTACTCCTCAAGCTATCAATACAATGCTCCATTTTGAACCTGATCAAAATCTTACTCCCTTGTCCATGGAAGAATCATTTGAAAAGTCTACCCAATTGTCCCAAGAAAAATTGAAATGCATTTGCCAGACCTTTACGTTACCTGAACATCAACCTAAGGGCCCTCCTCCCTATGGTTTTTCTTATTTTACTGAATTAGGCAAGCTCATCCTGAATATGATATCCTTTGTACTGGGTTTTAATACTAGTGAGTATGTTGATGAATTAACCCTAGTATTATTAGCCATCTTCACTCCTGGACAGCCTCCTGTTGTGAAATATGACTTTGCATCTTTCATTGCAAATAAAATCCATGACCAGTTCATGAGGTTAGATAATGAGAAAGTGTTTAAGTATTCCTCAGTCATTCACCATCTCATCATTTATTATCAATCAGAGAACTTCCATTTTCCTGTTCAAAAGCTTGATGCCAAGGGAAACCCTAGATCTGTTATATTTTGGTCTTCCATAACTCACAGTTTCTATAATTCTCCCTATTCTTATGCTGAGTTCATTGATCTTTTCATACATCCTGCAACTACCTTGTTGACAGGAGTTGCTCCTCCAAGGCTCAGCAATGAGATTAAGAAAACTTTACAGCTTTCAAGGACATACAAAGTTGGAGACTGGTATTTGTACCAAAATTATTCAGAAATCAGAATATATGGATGTGAACTTTGTCCATTCAAGCTGCCTAAATATGTGCCTATGAGACTTTTTGTCTTAGAGTATTTCAGGCAAATGAATAATTCTGATGTTATTCATTTTTGTAACGCTAAGAAGAAATCCCAACTCAGAATCAAAAGTCAGTTAGGTCCCTTTATATGCAATTCTAGGGATGCTGAACAAGAAGCAGAAAATATATTGCAAAACCATTTCAAGTTACAAAAGAGTTTCCGTTGGATTCCCTATGATCCATTCAGTTTTATTTGTGACAAAAGAATGAAGAACAAATCAGCACCCTACTTTCACCACAGAATTCCAGAAATAGAACAATATGCTAATCAAGATGAGTGGATGGAAGGAACATTAGTTGAACAGGATAGTGAAGAAGTCAATATGAACAAAATTATGAAAGATCTTGAGAAAAAGTTTGACCTAGAATATTTTGGGCAAGTGCAGGTACCTCATATTGGCACTTCTTCAGCAGGAAATCTTCAACAGGGATTACAGGAAAATATTCCATCAATTACAGTTGAGTCTAAAGGCAAAGGGAAAGAACCTGAAGTACAAGTCATTGAAACTTTCATTATGACAGAAAAGCCTCAAAATTTCAAGGCACCAGATCAAACACAGGTTTCTCCTACTCAAGTTAATCACTCTGAAGTTTCAGAACTGCAGACTCCATCTAATATGGAAATAGGCAAGAAAAGACAGGTTGCAAATCCCACTCCTCCCAAAGAATCCTCACAACAACATCCAGCTAAAAGGCAGAAACTGAATCCACTTCCAGAAGTGGAATCTATAGATGAAATCATTGATGATGAAAGAGAGGATAGTCAAATAACTGGTTCAGTTAGTAAAACACACACAGGTCATAAAGGAAAGGAATTACAAAAATAGTTGAGCACTGAAGTGTCTTCCTTTAAACAGCCAAATACAGATACAGGTGATATAAAGAAGACTTTCATTAATATAAAAGCAAGGAATGACCCATTGAGGATGCAGGTATATGATCAGTATCTTATAATGGCTCCACACAATCAAGAAAGATTAATGTCAGCTTTTGACATTCAACAAGGGAAAATGATGATGAGCCATTTCAAATCCAAAGTGCCAAAACCCAAGACAGCATCTGATTACATTAGGACCAATTTTGAGGTCCTAGCAAAAGACATTTATCCATTGGACCAGATAGAATTACATAAACAAACTGGGGAAATGATATATTCCACCCTTACTGATAAAGCAATGGTAGCCCATAGATTGCAAGATTATTTAAATAATACAAATACCCAGTTGCAAATTGAGAAAGCTTCTTCTCAGGCAAAGGATAACAGAATAAAATCTCTGGAGGAAATAATCATCAGTTTGGGTCATAATCCCAAAGATATAAAAGGCATTGAGGCACTGATTAAAAAGAAGGATAATGATATTGCTGCACTGAGAAAGCAATTGAAATTACCAGCTTCAAGGCATCCCCAAACTCAAGAAGTTTTGAAGGAAAATTCACAAGAAGAAATGATGGAGTTGCTCCTGAAAATGACTGAGCAACTGAGTGAAACAGAAAAAGAACTGGAGCAGGCATTGAAAAAAAATCAAACTATTATGCAGACATCCACAACAGAGGCTACTACAGGTACAACAGCAGCAGATCAAAAAACAGATCCATCATAGGTGAATACTTCTAATTTAAGTTCTGATGAATTAGCAAAACAAATGGAAAGTTTAAAACTCAGAGTCACAAAACTTCAATCTACAAAATTACAGCTAGTGAATTTGGAACAAAAATATGATATGTCAAAAAAGGTTGTTGCTGATAATACAAGAGAAATCAAAAGGCTGGAGAAATTGGTTAAGGCTTTAGAAAAATATCTCTCATTAGAAAAGCCTTTGAGAGAAATTAATGAAATTCTTTGGAATAATATTATTGATTCAATAAAGAGTATTTGGTCCTTTGTTCAAATAATCTTTAAACAAAATGACTTGGTCAAAGTAGCTATGGAAGAAATTGACAAAACAAGAGAAGAATTAAGGGACAGACTTGAGCAAGCAAATCAACTTATACAATTTTTGAACACCCAAACCAAACAGCAGCTTGCAGAGCTTGGAATTGAGGACAGGACAGGTACTATTTTAGAAATAAAAAGAGTTTTTACCAAGAGAACTCTTATGCAAAATCTGGAAAGAAAATGCTCAGATATTCAGGAAGAGATTAATGCCTTCAAAGAAAAGTTTCAGGTTTTATTGAACAGTGGGTTGCCCAGTCCTATGATTTCAGAAGACAAAATAATGGACTTGGGAACCTATGTTAACAGATTGGATATACATGCTCATAACACAACTGCTCACTCTATCAGTTCGTCAGAATCAACATTGCTAATAGGGAAAAATCTCTACGACAGGTTAAAGAATTTGTTTCATCTTGAGTATGAAATAAGGTATTTGTTCCCAAACCGGCCCACTTTCTTCAGATACACAGAGGCCGATGAAACATTAAGAAAACTCAAACGAACCATAATGACAGAAGACAAATGGTGGGAAGACCTATTATAAATTTTGTGAAATTCATCCTCAGGTAGAAAGTTTTTCCTTTTACTATCATGTAAAGGATAAATAGATGAGCAAAGGTTAAAGAATATCAGTTTGGCAGTTGAAAGTGTATCAGTAGAAATAAAGAGTATCAGACAAGCAAGGCAGTCAAAAAAGAATTACTCAAAAGGACAGCATCGAGCCATATTGTAGGACCTGCCTCCAGCTCATGCATAAAAGGAGGAAATAGCACACCAACAGTTATCTTTTGCCCTATCTACGAGACCATCTGTCTCCTTTTTTTATTGTAACTTATTCATTAGTCACCCTAAATTGTTTCCTAGGTTAGTGTGAGATATTTTAAATCATTTTTTGTATAAATAAGCCCTCGAATAAAGTATTGAGGGTGGATTCTTCTACTTTGCTGTAAATTTGACTTTTTAGAATAAAAGTGTTTTGGAGAAATTTATTCGTGGCTTGATGGATGACAATTTGAAGCTCAGGAATTTTTGCAGGATTCATGTGTCGGACTGCAGTTCAATAAGTCTTTCTATCTTATGTCTTAAGTTTTATATCTGTTTATATTATCATCGTGTCCATTTCTGAATAATTGACATAAAAGAATAAATCAGAATTTACTTAATTGTACTCTGATTTCAATTGTGATTATTCTAAATGTTTTCCTCTAAATTAGTTATAAGCAACGAATTCTTAATTGCTCTTGCTTCTCTAATTTAAGCATATTGATTACTATAGTAAAGAATTTTTCACTGCTCTTTATTTGTAATCATTTCATTTCTTTCTTTTGAACATGTTGAAAGATTCTTGAGTTCCTTTCATCCATTCAAAACCCATTCCATCCACTTTTATTCCTAAAAATTGTTCTATGTTTGGCTATCTTGCCCTGCAAAGCCATCTTGTGTGTAGAAGAATAATCCAGTAAAGCCATCCTTTGACTCCATAGCCCAATGGCCTGAAAATATTCAACCTTGCCCTTAGTTGGCGAATTCCACCATTTTCAAACAAATTTCTTGGACTTATAACTAGCCTAAAACTTTCTAAGAACAAAGATAAATCATAAAGAGAGAGCCCTCTCTGGATGCATATTGGCTAGATTCTGCATCTGAAGGTTGGTTTGTGGTTACCTCGGGTATACTTTCCTTTTCCACAACTTCAAGGAAAACCTGAGTGATAACATAATGGCGACCATACTGGGGAGCCTGAATCATTTTTATTGTTAATATTGTTCACTTATAAGCTATAGACAGAGTCTGAAGATCAGCCAGGTAGCCTTTGAAATGCTTTTGCTCTGCAACTGCATAGTAAATAAATGCTGCTTCAGTCTATCTCTGATTTAGCTTATACACTGAACCTTAGTTTCAAATGTTTAATCAGACTCTCTAGTTCAATAAATCTTTGAGAAAATTTTAATCACAAATCATTATTTCTTGAAGAATTTGTAGAAGTTGTACTTTCATTTCAATTAAAACCAAAAATCCAAAAAGATAAAATCTAGGAAAACTGGCTTCAGAAAGGATTCGTCATACCAGGTCAAATCCGGACCCTAACCCACCACCGATATTTGAAAATCCAAATCTGATTCCTAGGATTCTTAGAAGACAGGGAAGTCAAGAAAGTTCTGAAAGAGGAAGTCAAGAGAGTTCTGGAAGTTCCAGACCTCTTTCTAGATCACATTCTTGTCCTGTGAAAATTATATATTTTGACGAAATTCCTTTTGATGAGCGATTTGAAACATCTTTGTTTGTGAATTTTTCTGAATCTGAATTGTCTAAGCTTGTTCCAGACCCACTATTTCTTGAAGATTTGAAATTGAGATTTGTTTCACATCATCTTGACAGACATTTACAAAATTCCATTCAATCTGAACAAACCTTTGAAGAAAGTTCAAACATTTCTGTAATTACTGAAGCTTCCCCAAGTTCAGCTACTTTTCCTCAAGCCTTTCAAACCCCAGTCACTCCTTCTACTCCTCCACCCAAACCATCATCACCTGTTATTCCATTACACCTTCCAATGGCCAATAGATATGCCCCGTTAAGGTTGCCAGGCAATCCTGCTGCTTTGCCTCAGGATTATCAGAGTAAGATCACCCCTTTTGATGGCTCAGGTACTTACACAGCTCAACAACATACGAAAAGAATGACTGATTACTTTGAATTTTATGAAATTGACGCCGATGATGTCTGAATGAGAATTTTTGTTCAAAGTCTTACTGGGGAAGTCAGGACATGGTTTAGGGCCCTTGCTCCAAACAGTATTGCTGATTTACCAGCTTTGTATAGGTCATTTTTAAATAGATGGGAGAAGAAGAAAGACCCTCTTCAGATCCTATCTGAATTTGGAAAATTAAAAAGAGGACCTAATGAAACAGTACAAGATTACATCATCAGATTTAATGAAGCCTATAACAATGTTCCTCAAAACCTTAGACCACCTCTGGACTCAGTATTGGTTAAATTTCCGGATGGTTTTGACTCTGACATAGCATATTCTCTTAGGGAAAGAGCCCCCCAAACCCTAGAGGAAATGAAAAGCATAGTGGTTAGTGTGGAAGCAAACCTCATAGAAAAACGAGCCAGAGCTAGGGCCGAAAGAAGAATGCCTATGAATGAAGAACCTTCAGCTTTTGAAAGAAAGATGGATGCAATCATCAAAGGTATGGAAAGACTGGGATACAAAGTGGAGACAATCGAAAGAAAGTCTTCTGGTGATAATCAAAATGTTGTGAGAAACCCAAACTTTAGAAGAAATCAGAACCAAAATATTGGGAAAAATGTCCCTGACCAAAATATCAGGCCACCTTTCCAAGAAAATTTTGTTGAAGGTTCAACTTCTGAAGAACCTACTAAGGATGTTGAAATAAATAACGTAACTGAGGACAAAAATGAACCAGAAGTTTTCCTATCTCAAGATGATCAAGAGACTCACATCCTTGAAACATTTCAAACTCATTCAGGAGAAACTTTTGATTTTAAAGAAGGCTATGACACAGCAATTTATGAGGTTCATAAACAGTACAATTTAAGAAGCAGACGGATTGATGTGCCAGAAAATAGCAAACAGAAAGCTGTAAAACAAAATGTCAAAGGTAAAGTTAACATCCCTTCTGTACAAAACATTCCCCCTGTACAAATTTTGTCTAGAACAACTCCTAACCCCTCAAATCCAATAATCGAAGATGTGTCTGACAACCAACCAAACAATAAACAACAACCTAATACTTTTCCTTCTGTAGGAAACGCAGAAGAAACAGTAGAAGTTAATTCAGAAACACCTTCAAATCATAAACCCACTCATGAAAAAGAGAAAAATGTTGAAGACCCAAAAAATAGAGAAAACCCAACTGTCCAGAACACTAGAGCTCAAACAGAAAAACCTTTCAATCTAGAGGCTGAAATAGGCAAACTAAAGATAGTTGTTCCTTTATCAGAATTGGCTAAACATGATGTCTATAGAAGTCAAATCAGCAAATCTCTTAACGTTAACATTACTGGAATGGATGATTCAGTGAATATTCTTGATGATCAACCCAAACTCCTTTTTGGCCCCGAGGTAAATGGAAAACCAGAAAGTGGAGGAACCCCTCCATTTTATGTGAGCTTGAACGTTCATGACAAAATACTCCATAATGCTATGCTTGATTCTGGAGCATCCCACAATTTGATGCCAAAAGATGTGATGGAAAGATTAAATTTAGACATTACCAGACCGTATAAAGATTTGTTTTCTTTTGATTCTAGTCAGGTAAGATGTTTAGGTTTGATTAAATATTTGTGTGTTACTTTGGTGCAATACCCTGCGAAGTCTGTTTTGATGGATATAGTAGTGGCTGATATTCCTCCTAAATATGGTATGTTGTTGTCTAGATCCTGGGGTGCTAAACTTGGAGGATCTATTCAATTAGACATGTCATATGCCACTATTTCAGTATTTGGTCAACCTAAAATATTATATAGAGAGACCTTGATGAAATATTTAGTCAGTAGCCATGAGAAGCCTGAAAACTTGCCTGTCTATTCAGTACATTCTGATATGGACTTCTTCATCCTTTATAATGCTGAAATGGACCTTCCTACTGAGCTAGAAGCACCTGAAATGGAAACTACAAATAAATCCACTGTTCAGATCGAAGAAATTTCCGAAGACAAAGAAACACCAGAAAATCAAGAGATACTAGAAAGAACTAAAAAACTAGCTCCTGTTAAGAAACATGTTAAAACAGTTGATGAAGATTATGAACATGAAATTCTGTGGCATTTAGAATTTGATGGCTCAGTAAACAAGTTAGGAGCAGGAGCTGGAATCTGGTTACATAATGTTGAAAATGATCATGCCGAAGGACATTCTTATAGATTGAATTTTAAATGCACTAACAACATGGCTGAGTACGAAGCTCTTTTGCTAGGGCTTAAACATGTCAAAAAGTTAGGAGCAATTAGGGTATCAATCATAGGAGACTCTGAATTAATTATCCAACAGATTAATGGTGAATGTTCAACAAAAGATCCCAGATTGAAACAATACAGAGAAACAGTTGTGGAAATTCTCAACACTTTCCTACAAGCTCAACTTGCCAAGATTCCTAGGAAACAAAATCTGCATGCTCACAGTCTTGCAATGTTCGCTAGCACATGTAAATTGCCTTTTGGACCTAATCATCAGTTCACAACTGAGATTAGACATAGACCTGCTATACCGGACAATCTAATGAATTGGCAAGTATTTGTAAATAATAATCAGATCAATAGTTTTTTTACACTAGAAAATGAGTTTTCTAACAGTGATATAGATGAAGACATAACAATCAATGAACCTGATCAAGTAGATGAACAAGAAACGAATATTTCAGAAAAAATTGCAATTCACATGCTTCACCCAACCAAATTCACTGAAAAAGATATGCAAGATTTGAAACAAATGGAATTCGATGAGATCATAGAAGATGAAACTGAAATCATTAATCTGAAAGATAATCATTTACCCAAAGGATTAACTCCTTTGGAAGATCTTTCTGACTCAAATGACATTCCCTTAAAACCCAAAATGGAACCTGTTAAAGCTGACATTGAAGAATGCAATTTAGGAACTCCAGAAAATCCCAAAATGGTTAAGTTATCCAAATCTATGCCAGAAGATCAAAAGGTTAAATATGTTGAACTCTTAAAAGAATTCCAGGACGTTTTTGCTTGGATTTATGAAGATCTTAAATCATATGATACATCAATCATTCAACATACAATACCTTTGAAACCAGATCAGAAACCTTTTAAACAGAAACTTAGAAGGATCAATCATGTTTTACTACCTTTAATTGAAAAGGAAATTAAAAGAATGTATGAAGCAGGAATTATAGCTCCTATTAGGTTCTCAGAATGGGTTTCTAATTTAGTACCAACACGAAAAAAGACTGGAGAAATCAGACTGTGTGTCGATTTGAGAAATTTGAATAAAGTTTCTTTAAAAGATAACTATCCTTTGCCTAAAATGGACCATATCCTACAAAGGGTAGTGGGATCTTCTAGGATATCTCTTCTGGATGGATTTTCAGGGTATAACCAGATTCTGGTTCATCCTGATGATCAAGATAAAACAGCATTTACAACACCATGGGGTACTTTTAAATATGTCAAGATGCCATTTGGACTTAAGAATGCAGGAGCTACATTTCAAAGAGAAATGGACATTACTTTTGCTAAAGAAATACATGATTTTCTGGTTATTTATCTAGATGATTTAACTATTTTTTCTAAAACAGATCAGCAACATTTAGATCATCTAAGGCAAGTGTTTATAAAGTGCAGAAAGTATGGTATTTCCTTAAATCCTAAAAAGTCATTGTTTGGTTTGGAAGAAGGAAAGCTCCTAGGTCACATTATTTCTAAAGATGGCATTAGAATTGATCCTGAAAGAATACAAGCAATTTTGCAGATACCTCATCCCAGAAACATTAAAGAACTTCAAGCTTTCATAAGAAAGATCAATTTCTTGAGAAGATTCATTTCTAGTTTAGCTGAATTACTTAGATTACTTACTAATATGTTAAGAAAAGATTCAAGCATTGACTGGACTGTAGAAGCCAAGCAATCATTTGAAGAAATCAAAATAGCTTTAACAAGAACACCAGTTCTTACCAGTACAAAATTTGATAGAGATTTCATCATTTTTTCATTTGCTTCTGAACATACGATTGCAGCTGTTTTACTACAAAAAGATGATCAGGGATGTGAAAAACCAATAGCCTTTTTCAGTAAAGCACTTAGAAATGCATCTTTGAAATACAATATCATGGAGAAACAGGCTTTTGCACTTGTGAAAGCAATTAAAGATTTCAGGGTTTATATATTATATTCACATGTGATAGCTTATGTACCTAATGCTGTCGTTAAAGACATCTTGACTCAAGATGGTATTGAAGGCAAAAGGGGTAAGTGGATAGCTACCATATTAGAATATGATATTGAAATTAAACCAAAAAAACTCATAAAAGGTCAAGGTTTGGCTCAACTCATGACTGAAACTAATTGCCAAGCCTTGGACATCAACGAACTGGATGACGAACAGGAGATGGCGACTCCACAGATCAGTCAAACCTTCTTAGACTCACCCTGGTACACTGATATTATTTATGTTTTGTTAAACCTGCAAGCTCCTCCAGGGTTGTCCAGAATGAAACAAAGATTTTTGAAAATGACATCTTTAAAATATTGTATTTTAGATAGTGCTCTTTTTTGGAAGAATCATGATGGAATCCTATTAAATTGTTTATTGAAAGATGAAACTGACAAGGTTCTTAATGAATTTCATGCAGGAGATTGTGGTGGACACCTCTACTGGATGTCAACTGCAAATAAAATCTTAAGGGTTGGTTTTTACTGCCCAACCTTGTTTTCAGATGTTAAGAAATTTGTAACTTCTTGTCATAAGTGTCAGATATTTGAGGGCAAAAGAAAGTTGTTACCTTTACCATTAAAACCAATTTCCACAGAGAGACCCTTTCAACAATGGGGACTGGATTTTATTGGAGAAATCCATCCCCCTTCTTCTGGGCAACACGGATGGATTCTTACTACCACATATTACTTTACTAAATGGATTGAAGCTATCCCATGCAGACAAGCCAATGATTCTGTAACTATAGGGTTTTTAGAAACCAATATACTTTCAATATTTGGATGTCCAGAGAAAATTATAACAGATAATGCTGCTGCATTTAAGTCTAAGAAAATGATTAGTTTCTGCAATAAATATCACATCACTTTAGGCCATTCAACAGCCTATTACCCCTAGGGTAATGGACTGGCAGAATCTTCCAATAAAAGCCTTATCAATATCATTAAAAAATTATTGGAAGAAAATAAAAAGAATTGGCATAAGAAACTTACCAATGCATTGTGGGCAGACAGACTTACAACTAAGAAATCAATTGGGACCAGTCCATATGAATTAGTTTATGGCATTGAGGCAAGATTCCCATCATCTTTAGGAATTCCTATTATGAAGTTACTTCAGGAGGCTCAAGTGGAACCAAATGATATTCAGAGAAGAATTAACCAAACAATTCACTTGCAGCAAACCAGAGAAGAAGTATATCAACGATCCCAAGTCTTGCAGGAAAAGTTAAAGAAAATGTTTGACAAAAGAACTAAAGCAGAATATTTTCAACTAGGAGACAAAGTCCTAAGATGGGATTCCAGAAGGGAAGATAAAGGGAAACATGGAAAATTTGATTTCTTGTGGAAAGGACCTTACATCATACATGCTTTACAGGGAAACAACACATACTTTTTGAAAAATTTGGACAATTCAGAAGCTGAGGAAGGACCAGTCAATGGTCGAATGCTAAAGCACTATTTTGATCCTATTTACTAGGATGTTCTAATTTTTTCTAACTTGTACATAATATATCCTTTCTAATGCATCAATTTTGATTGGATGGTGACTTCTTGGAGTTTAAGCCCGAAGTGAAGGCCCTAAGCTTCAAAAGTTTCACTATTATATATAAAATAAAGCTACCAGAAGAAGGAGATTACATGGTTCAGTTTGAAAACATGTTGAGGCATCTGACCTGCTGTTCTTGACTTTCACCGGGAAAAGCCATCCCCAAGTGGAGCCAGTGTTAGACTCCTATACCAATAGGTGTCATTTTTCATGATTGTCTTGATTGAACTATGCAATATGTTCAAACCTTTTTTTTGTGTAAAGGTGTTCCATATTCTTGAAAAATCAAAAAATCAAAAAATTTAAAAAATGTAAAGAGGGTATACCCTAAAAGAAAAATCAAAGGGTAAGAAAAAAAAAATGGTCAAAAAGGTGAAAAAAATGAACCCCAAACAAAAATAGACCAAGGAAAGTGTGCAAATCCAAGTGCCACTACTATTTCATATTTTGTAGTAAACAAAATTGTGTGCAGTTTGTCAAACTTTTGCCACAATTTATGAAGAGTCAAACTGTTTAAACTTGACTCATTCATTTTTCAATTTCATGTTGTAGAATAGAAAATAAATATCTGACCAAACAGTTTAATCTTGGCAGATAAGTAGATAGGTAGAGTTAATAAAAGGTGCTCAACAGTTTAATCTGAGCCCTTGGATGTAATAAGGGTAGAATTAGATAGATTTGCCTTGTAAAAGAAAAGAAGATTGATAAGGGTTTGTCAGTCTAAGTGCACCCTAATAAAGAAAAAATGGTAGTGTAAAGTAGATAGGGTAGGTAGATGGTGTTGCAAAGTTTCATGTGATGAATGATGGTGTTAAATGTGTTTAATCTTCTACTTTCATCACAAATTGCAAAGGAAGGTGCTACATTGGAAAATTCACAGAAAGCAAACTCAAAATCATTAATTTCCCACATCACTTTTTCCCTAAGAATTTTACTAATTTCCCCAAAGTGCTAAGGTATTTGAAGATTAAAGGGGCTCAAGGCATTTCCTTGAATTTTGGAGGCACCGGACCCTCGGCCTAATGATCAAAAAGCCCTAAGTACTTGAAGTTATCCATCATTGCACTCATTCACTTTTAACCTTTTCCTAAGTAAAATCCTATTTTACTTCGGAAAATCATGCAAAATTCCACAATAAATCCTCAAAATTACTTGATGTTCTAAATCTAAGTGTTGAAGTTGATATAATGCAATTTGCTTCAGAAATCTTCACTTTCCTAGATTTGCAAAGTGTTTTGAGTTTTCGTTGTCCCTTTGTCATATTAACATTTAACTTTAAATATTAAATCTTTATACATATTACATTTCCCTATATATATAAATCCTTCTATGTAATATCCCCAAAACCCTCTTACTATAGATTTTTAGCCAAAGTATTTAAACCCATATAATAAAATCAAATTCCCACATTATAAACCCTTTGGCTAAAAACATATCTTTATAGACTATTCCTGCCCCCTATGTTAATTAAATGATTTCAATTTACTTACCATATAATAAAAATATATGAAAAAACGTTTAAACATGTTCATGTGTTTAAAACAAAAAACTCGAAGTTTAGTTTAAACCTAAAACTTCAAAACAAATAACCTATCCCCTTGGTATTTTCCTTTCACCCGACGCCCTAACTAGAGTTAAAGTTCCCAAGTTCCAACTCTAAACTCTGGTTTAAAAACCAAATCCCCGATCGATTGCCCAGATAATACAGGGATTAATTAATCATCCGGATTAATTAATAACCAACCTTTTCACCAATTAAAAGCCGTCCGGAATAATTAATTAAATGTTAATTATTTTGAAAACCCGTCGGGCCCGCACTTTAACTCCCATACCATATCCCCGTTCGGTCCACCGTTGGATCACTCCGCCGAAGATCTACGGCCCAGGATGATTCCGCTGGCCAACCTCTGTACGAGAATTAACGCGCGAAATCGCGACGGTTTTCAAACAGTGCGTGGGCTACGTGGCATTCAACCAGTGGAATCGCTGCCTCCCCGCGGAAAACCACCAACTCCCGAAAGTGGTGCGGAAATTACCGCTTACCGCCCGACTCCGGTGACGTGTCCTCTCGTACACGGATGACGTCATTCTCAAAAATAATAAAAAAAAGCCCATTGACTTTGCAAATAAAACAAAATTCCGCGTATTTTCTATCATTTTGTCTGGTGAAAGTGACTGCGTCCTCCACTGAAAATTTCAAAAATCCGCAGTTAAACTGTTGTCAACCAAAATTGCTGAACGCCATTGTTATACCAGTGCCCGAGCATTCATCCGCCGTTAACCAGTACCTGTAAATTTCGACATTCTCCATAAAACAGGTATTTATCCGATTTCTTGCTGGAACTCTTTGAAAAATCCGCATTCCAGTGTTAAATTCACGCCACAGTCTGAAGAGAAGGTTAATGATTGGTATGTTCTAGTTCCTGCAACTGAAATCAAACTTCCAAAACTAAAATTGCGCCCATTCCGTAAAAACCCCCGAAACTTCCACTTTGAATACACAAGAACCAAAATGGAAGTCCCGACAGCCCTGAATGTAGCCCCATTAAACGCCCCTCACAGAGAATTGGAATACTTGCCACTAGTGGATAAAGATTTTCAAATTAAAGACTTAGTTTTCAATGAAAATCCCCTTCAAAGTTATTATCGCTGCAGAGATGATTATTTGAAAAGTTTGGATATCATTGGGTTATGGGAATCCAATTTTCCAAGATATCTCATCCCCTTAGTCCGTATTTTTCCAGAAATTATCCATTACTGTCATTCCAATTATGATCCAACTCAAAGAGCAGTGTTATCCCCAGACCAGATTATCATTTTCTCCATTACTCCTCAAGCTATCAATACAATGCTCCATTTTGAACCTGATCAAAATCTTACTCCCTTGTCCATGGAAGAACTACTTGAAAAGTCTACCCAATTGTCCCAAGAAAAATTGAAATGCATTTGCCAGACCTTTATGTTACCTGAACATCAACCTAAGGGCCCTCCTCCCTATGGTTTTTCTTATTTTACTGAATTAGGCAAGCTCATCCTAAATATGATATCCTTTGTACTGGGTTTTAATACTAGTGAGTATGTTGATGAATTAACCCTAGTATTATTATCCATCTTCACTCCTGGACAGCCTCCTGCTGTGAAATATGACTTTGCATCTTTCATTGCAAATAAAATCCATGACCAGTTCATGAGGTTAGATAATGAGAAAGTGTTTAAATATTCCTCAGTCATTTACCATCTCATCATCTATTATCAATCAGAGAAGTTCCCTTTTCCCGTTCAAAAGCTTGATGCCAAGGGAAACCCTAGATTTGTTATATTTTGGTCTGCCATAACTCACAGTTCCTATAATTCTCCCTATTCTTATGTTGAGTTCATTGATCTTTTCATACATCCTGCAACTACCTTGTTGACAGGAATTGCTCCTCCAAGGCTCAGCAATGAGATTAAGAAAACTTTACAGCTTTCAAGGACATACAACGTTGGAGACTGGTATTTGTACCAAAATTATTCAGAAATCAGAATATATGGATGTGAACTTTGTCCATTCAAGCTGCCTAAATATGTGCCTATGAGACTTTTTGCCTTAGAGTATTTCAGGAAAATGAATAATTCTGATGTTATTCATTTTTGTAACGCTAAGAAGAAAGCCCAACTCAGAATCAAAAGTCAGTTAGGTCCCTTTATATGCAATTCTAGGGATGTTGAACAAGAAGCAGAAAATATATTGCAAAACCATTTCAAGTTACAAAAGAGTTTCCGTTGGATTCCCTATGATTCATTCAGTTTTATTTGTGACAAAAGAATGAAGAACAAATCAGCACCCTACTTTCACCACAGAATTCCAGAAATAGAACAGTATGCTAATCAAGATGAGTGGATGGAAGGAACATTAGTTGAACAGGATAGTGAAGAAGTCAATATGAACAAAATTATGAAATATCTTGAGAAAAATTTTGACCTAGAATCTTTAGGGCAAGTGTAGGTACCTCATATTGGCACTTCTTCAGCAGGAAATCTTCAACAGGGATTACAGGAAAATAGTCCATCAATTGCAGTTGAGTCTAAAGGCAAAGGGAAAGAACCTGAAGTACAAGTCATTGAAACTTTCATTATGACAGAAAAGCCTCAAACTTCCAAGGCACCAGATCAAACACAAGTTTCTCCTACTCAAGTTAATCACCCTGAAGTTTCAGAATTGCAGACTCCATCTAATATGGAAATAGGCAAGAAAAGACAGGTTGCAGATCCCACTCCTCCCAAAGAATCCTCACAACAACATCAAGCTAAAAGGCAGAAACTGAATCCACTCCCAGAAGTGGAATCTATAGATGAAATCATTGATAATGAAAGAGAGGATAGTCAACTAACTGGTTCAGTTAGTGAAACACGCACAGGTCATAAAGGAAAGGAATTACAAAAATAGTTTAGCACTGAAGTATCTTCCTTTAAACAGCCAAAGACAGATGCAGGTGATATAAAGAAGACTTTCATTAATATAAAAGCCAAGAATGACCCATTGAGGATGCAGGTATATGATCAGTATCTTAGAATGGATCCGCACAATAAAGAAATATTAATGTCAGCTTTTGACATTCAGCAAGGGAAAATGATGATGAGCCATTTCAAATCCAAAGTGCCAAAACCCAAGACAACATCTGATTACATTAGGACCAATTTTGAGGTCCTAGCAAAAGACATTCATCCATTAGACCAGATAGAATTACATAAACAAACTGGGGAAATGATATATTCTACCCTTACTGATAAAGCAATGGCAACCCATAGATTGCAAGATTCTTTAAATAATACAAATATCCAGTTGAAAATTGAGAAAGCTTCTTCACAAGCAAAGGATAACAAAATAAAATCTCTGGAAGAAATAATCATCAGTTTGGGTCATAATCCCAAAGATATAAAAAGCATTGAGGCACTGATTAAAAATAAGGATGATAATATTGCTGCACTGAGAAAGCAATTGAAATTTCCATCCTCAAGGCATCCCCAAACTCAAGAAGTTTTGAAGGAAAATTCACAAGAAGAAATGATGGAATTGCTCCTAAAAATGACTAAGCAACTAAGTGAAACAGAGAAAGAACTGGAGCAGGCATTAAAAGAAAAGGAAGCTATCATGCAGACATCCACAACAGAGGCCACTACAGGTACAACAATAGCAGATCGATAAACAGATCCATCACAGGTAAATACTTCCAATTTAAGTTCTGATGAATTAGAAAAACAAATGGAAAGTTTAAAACTCAGAGTCACAGAACTTCAATCTACAAAATTACAGCTGGTGAACTTGGAACAAAAATATGATATGTCGAAAAAGATTGTTGCTGATAATACAAGGGAAATCAAAAGGCTAGAAAAATTGGTTAAGGCTTTAGAAAAAGATCTCTCATTAGAAAAGCCTTTAAGAGAAATAAATGAAATTCTTTGGAATAATATTATTGATTCAATAAAGAGTATTTGGTCCTTTGTTCAAATAATATTTGAACAAAATGACTTGGTCAAAGTAGCTCAGGAAGAGATTGACAAAACGAGAGAAGAATTAAGGCACAGATCTGAGCAAGCGAATCAACTTATACAGTTTTTAAACACCCAGACCAAGCAGCAGCTTGCAGAGCTTGGAATTGAGGACAGGATAGGTACAATTTTAGAAAAAAAAAGAGTTTTTACCAAGAGAACTCTTATGCAAAATCTGGAAAGAAAATGCTCAGATATTCAGCAAGAGATCAGTGCATTTAAAGAAAGGTTTAATGTTTTATTAACCAGTGGGTTGCCCAGTCCGATGATTTCAGAAGACAAAATAATGGAATTGGAAACTTATGTTAACAAATTGGACATACATGCTCACAACGTCACATGTTCCTCTACCAGCTCATCAAAATCAACATTGCCAACATGGAAGAATCTCTACGACAGGTTAAAGAATTTGTTCCATCTTGAGCATGAAATAATGTATTTGTTCCCAAATCGGCCTAATTTTTTTAGATACACAGAGGCCGATGAAACATTAAGAAAACTCAAAAGAACCATAATAGCAGAAGACAAATGGTGGGAAGACCTGTTGGAAATTTTGTAAAATTCATCTTCAGATAGAAAATTTTGCCTTTTACTATTGTGTAAAGGATAAATAGATGACTAAAGGTTAAAGAGTATCAATTTGGCAGTTGAAAGTGTATCAGTAGAAATAAAGAGTATCAGACAAGCAAAGCAGTCAAAAAGAATTACTCAAAAGGACAGCATCGAGCCCTTTTGTAGGACCTGCCTCCAGCACATCCACAAAGGGAGGAAACAACACACCAACAGTTATCTTTTGTCCTATCTACGAGACCATCTGTCTCCTCTTTTATTGTAACTTATTCATTAGTCACCCTAGATTATTTCCTAGGTTAGTGTGAGATATTTTAAATCATTTTTTGTATAAATAAACCCTCGAATAAAGTATTGAGGGTGGATTCTACTACTTTGCTGTGACATTGATGTTTTTGGAATAAAAGTGTTTTGGAGAAATTTATTTGTGGCTTGCTGGATGACAATTTGAAGCTCAGGACTTTTTGCAGGATTCATGTGTCAGACTGCAGTTCAATAAGTCTTTCTATCTTATGTCTTAAGCTTTATATCTGTTTATATGATCATCGTGTCCATTTCTGAATAATTGACATAGAAGAATAAATCAGAATTTACTTAATTCTACTCTGATTTCAATTGTGATTATTCTAAATGTTTTCCTCTAAATTAGTTATAAGCAACGAATTCTTAATTTCTCTTGCTTCTCTAATTTAAGCATATTGATTACTATAGTAAAGAATTCTTCACTGCTCTTTATTTGTAATCATTCCATTTCTTTCTTTTGAACATGTTGAAAGATTCTTGAGTGCCTTTCATCCCTTCAAAACCCATTCCATCCACTTTAATTCCTAAAAATTGTTCTATGTTTGGCTATCTTGCCCTACAAAGCCATCTTGTGTGTAGAAGAGTAATCCAGTAAATCCATCCTTCGACTCCATAGCCCAATGGACTAAAAATCTTCAACCTTGCCCTCAGTTGGCGGATTCCACCATTCAAACAAAATCAAAACTCTTGGACTTATAACTAGCCTAAAACTTTCTAAGAACAAAGATAAATTTTAAAGAGAGAGCCCTCTCTGGATACAGATTGGCTAAGATTCTACATCCGAAGGTTGGTTTGTGGTTACCTCAGTATACTTTCCTTTTCCACAACTTCAAGGAAAAACCTCAGTGATAACACAGGGAAGTTCAAAATCATTTTTGACTCCCAATCGATGAAGATACAGTCATGGAATGTAAGGGATTTGGAAGGACCCTATAAAGACATCTTGATAAAGGATTTGGTAAAAAATCAACAACCGGAAATTCTTCTCTTGCAAGAAACAAAAGTGGAAGAAGAAGAGTTAATGAAAATATCTCAAGTATTTTAGAATGGTAGTGAAAGAATAGAAAAAAATTCAATACGTGTCTCTAGGGGCCTGGGGACCTTCTGGAGGAAGGAGAATTTATTTTTGGTGAATAGTATAAAGTCTCCCAACTGACTAAGAGTGGAGTTGGAGGCAAATGACACAAAATAAATGATCAAGGCTATAAATGTATATGCCCCATAATTATACATAGAGAATCAAGAAATTTGGGATAGACTATTACCTCTAAAAAATGGTAACTGGAATCATATGGGGATAGTGGGGGGAGACTTAAAAACCCCAATATATTATTTTTAGCACAGAGGAGGGAATATAATAAGAGATCCCTTTCAAGAAAATATCGAAGAATTGTTGGCTGGTTGGAAGTTCGTAGATATCACTCCCATAGTGGGAAGTACACTTGGTCCAATAGAAGGTTTGCCAATAGTTACATTACAGCCAGGTTATATTGTTTCCTCCTCCATAGCTCCTGGATCCTCCAAGATCTTGATCCCCATTCAATGATTCTTACTTTTGGAGAACATGATCATAGACCAATCTCTTTGGTGCTAGGCAAAAAAGAGAATCTTGGCCCGATCCCATTTCGACACAATCTAGGTTGGATAACAGAGGAGGGTGTCATGGACATAATAAATGTTGCATGGAATCAAGATTTTGTAGGATCCCCAAGTTTTTTATCAGAATCAAAATTAAAATCATTAAAGCAAGCTCTGCAAACATGGGTCAGGGAAGTGGATATCCCACTAGGAAGAAAAAGGATGCTGTGACAAAAGAATTGGAAAGTCATATAAAAATCATGGAGGAGAAACAGATGGAGGACTTGCACATGGAAAAAGAGAAGAGCCTTAATAAACATATATTCCAAGAAAGCGGGAAAGAAGAATAGATGTGGAAGCTAAAATCCAAAAGTATATGGTTGAAAGTTGGGGATCAAAATACTTCCTTCTTCCATAAGTAAACCAAAGCTCAGGAAATGAAAAACCAGGTCAAAGAAATAATCCCTAAGGGGAAACCTCCCATCTCCAAGTTCAAACAGATTAAGGAGGATGCCCATTTGTATTTCCAATCCTTATACTATGTGGATAGGGAAGGAGATGAAAAATTGAAGGAAGTCTTTCTTGCCCCATTCAATTCAGAAATATCGGATGAAGAAAATTCTTATCTAATGTAAGAAATTAGAGAAGTGATAAAGGAAATTTTGGCATTAGATCTTGATAAATCCCCAAGTCCAGATGGTTTTTATATTATATTTTATAACTCCTTTTGGTCTATCATCAAAAGGGATTAAATTTGAATGCTTAATTGGTCTAGGATCAAAAAGAAATTAGGAGGGGGCACAAACTCTGATTTTCTGGAATAAATCCCTAAGGAGTCAAACAATTCAAATTTTAATAGGTTCAGACCCATTTATTTGTGTAATGCTTCATAAAAAATTTTAACAAAGATGATAGCTAGGAATCTCAATAAGATCCTCCCCCAACTTATTGTCGAGAATCAACGTGGATTTCTACAAAATAGATATATAATTGAAAATATCATATTGGTATAGGAGGACATACATTCAAGTCAGGAAAGTGGTGAGCCAAGTATCGTCGTCAAGTTGGATATGGAAAATTCTTTTGATTGGGTAAGGCACTCCTTTCTACTCAATATTCTAGATAAACTTGGAATTGGAATAGAGTTTGTTAATTGGATCAATGCATGCATCGATAGCCCATGGATATCCCCTCTGATCAATGGAAGGAAAAAATTCCTCTTTAAAGCTTCTATAGGGATCCAATAAGGATGTCCACTCTCTTCACTACTATACACCCTATTGGCAGAAAGTTTAAGTTGAAACTTGGAGGTTACTTGAACAAGAGGTGCACACCCTGGACTAATCATATCTCATCAGGTTAAAGCCATCAATAATTTACAATTCACGGATGATACGATCGTTATGGGTGGAGCATAAAAAATCATATCCACCAGATTCAAAAGAATTGTGTATACCTATTTAGAGTTATCAGGAGGACAAGTAAACAAAAGAAAAAGTTGTATCATGGTTGGAATTGCCAGGAAATGATGCTACATGAGATTGAAATAATCCTACAGTTCATAGTCTAGGTAAAATGGTGATCCTTCAGGTATATTAGGATCCCAATTCTCTTGGAAATACCCACAAGGAGGACTGGGAGGAAATATTGCAGAAATTCAAAAAGAAAATCGTAGGTTGGGGAGCTTTCTCATTAAATCTGGCTGGCAAAGTAAATTTGATAAATGTTGTGATCTCATCGCTCCCTATTTACCTCTTCATGGGGCTTCTAGCTCCGAAAGGAATTTTAAATAAAATGAGCATCATGATAAGAAACTTTATCTGGAAGGGGGGAAAGAATAATCAAAATCTAGTTAACTGGAATATAGTTAGATTACCAATGGAAATGGGAGGATTGGGAATACAAGATCCTTTAATGGTCAATATAGATTTGGGAGCGAAATTGGTTTGGAAGCTGGTCACAAACACCAAAGTATGGTGGAAAGAAGCCTTTATAAGAAAATACTTCCAAAAATCCTGAATTATAAGGATGGAGCAGGCACAATGGATTGGTAGAGGATAAAAAATATGGAGGATATGTAAGAAAACAACTTTGATTATTACTAACAATTTTGGATGGAAGAGGAAATGGAGCTCAAATACATTTATGGAAGGATAAATCTTTGTCTAGTTCCCTCTTTCCTTATAGATAATTTTATCTCATGATTGAGTGCATGAAAGGAAATGGGATTAATAAATTGAAGGGAATTTCAGAGTGGGACAACTCATGAAATTGGAAAGGATGGGCTTGTAATGGAATCCCACCAGGGTTGTAGGATTTCTGGGAAAAACTAATTCCTTTCTTAAGGGGGCTAGCCCCCATGCATGTAAATGAAAAATATCTAAGATCATGGTCAGTATCCAAATCAGAAATATACTCAGTCAAAAACATATATCGATTTTTATTGAGGAGTATCCCATCCCCTGTCCCCTCTAATATTTGGAAACCCATCTGGAGAAGTTTAGTAATTCCAAAGTTTAAATCCTTTTTTTGGACTCATTTTTAGGGAAGAATTATTACTGTAGAAATTTTAAAGCACAGAAATATTCAAGGCCCTTCAAGGTGTGCTCTATCTAAGTAGGAAGAAGAATCAATACACCATACATTTTTTCATTGTCAATTTTCTATATCAGTTTGGAGTAGTGCCTTTGATTAGGTCATGCCAATAACTGTGATCCCTTCAAATTGGGAAGAGATGTCAATAAATTGGACTTATCAAGGTTCCTCACAAGGTTCGATTATGAAAAGAGCGTGGCAAGCCCTCCCATTTTATTTTTGTTGGGGCATATGGATCTCCAAGAGTCAGATTTTTTGAAGGAATTTTACTTCCAATATCTCGGGTGTCCTCCAAATTGTTGTATTTCATCTCCAAATATGTAATGGCAATGGGTATAAAAAATTTATATTTGGACGGGTTGGCAAAAAAAAAAGAGTTGGTTAGGAATAGGGGTTCCCTTGGATCATGTTGGAAGCTTCAATCCTTGTCCTCGGGCAAGGAAATTTTAGTGTTTAAAATTTATCTAGGTATAATTTGATAAATGGAAATATTTGCAAGAGGAGGCCATCCTTATGTTTGATGGAGCAACTAAAGGAAATCCATGGGCGACAGGAGTGGGAGGGGGTACGTTTTTGCCCCGATGAACAAAACAAGATAGATTATGCATGGGGTATAGGATTGGCAACCAAAAATAAATCAAAATTGCTAGCCTTGTGTAAAGTGTTGGAATTAGCTCTCAACTTAGAAATAAAGAAAATAAAAGTGGTTTGGAATTCCTTATTAGACATAAGGACGTTTTCCCACACCAATGCTAATAATCATGAACTAAAATCCACTCTTGTAGTAAGGATAGATTATCAATTGAAAAAAAATTGAAAATTTTGAATTATTCCACATCCTCCGACACCTCAATATGGCCACCGATGGAATGGTGAATCGTGCGGTTTTATTGGGCGAAGGGAAGTGCAATATCAGTGGGAGGGAAGTAGGTCACATTCCCATTCCATAAGAGAATGTCAGATAAGGGTATTAATGTTCCCCTTGATTTTTTTGAGAGTTTATGATGAAAGACACTGTGACAGAAATGCAAGATAGATGGGATGAGGAATGTGAGCCTTCAATGCATGGAATATTCCCGAATCGCGAGATCACCACCTCCGACTGTTTGCATAATTTAATACTTCAGATCATGGATAAAACAGTGAACTTGTCATCTTAGGAAGGAAGCCAAATTGTATATTGCTCAGGCGAATTAAACATGAAATGATGGGAAGCCTCTCGTTCATCAGTGAATTGGCTACAAGGGTGGTTTGTTAGATGCCTTGGACAACATGATTATTTAATGGGCCTACTCATCAAGGATCTATAGGTGAACATGGCACGGACATAGGTGAATAAGGAGGCATAAGGTTTGGGTGTATATAAGAGTACGTAGACTCCCCCTGATCCATGTGTTGTGGAAAGAGCGGAGCATTGGTTTGAAAACAATGTGAGATCAGAGGATACAATTATGGATTCAAAAAAGGCGAAGGATGGGAATATCCCTGAGGAAGTCTCGGCTTGATGGAAGTGAGCCGTAGAGTTCTAGTTTAAATTGCTTATGGGTAGGTTGGATCTTATCACCCATCGTGGTGAGCTTCTGGAAAATGATCGAGCATCAAATGCAGAGCGCATCAATGCGAGGCTCGAAAGTGTTGAAGCATCGTTGTAAAGGAAGATAGTGAAAATAAAGACTGACCTGCTAACCTCCAATTCAGAATTGATTAGCGATAACACCTTCAGTGAGGTTAAGGAAAGCGTTTATGGGTTGCCTAAGGAGATCGTCACTCAACTGCAAAGAGGTGAAGGAGAAGGGGATGCGGGAGAAAGAACGAGCAACCAGGTCAAGGAGGAACTCAAGGCAGTAGGGAAGTCCAGTCTCGATTAATATCTATTTAAGCATTGTCATTTTGTTTGGATTTTGGGTATTTTCTATTAGGTTTATGAGAAATTTTAGTGTTTTATATTATTAATTAATGCATGTAGAAGGAAGAAAATAGTATTATGGATGTACTAGGACTTGGAAATAAATGCTCAAATTGCTGCTAGTTTTGTTTTGATATTGTAAAAACAGTTATGGCGTGTAAACCTAAATTTTGAATATATAAGTAACCATTATGTTTTAAAAAAAAAATTGTATATCAAAATGGAAAAAAATTGTTTTCACCAATATTTCTATTTTACGAATATAATTTGTATTTTACCTCAATTTCCAATTTTCTAATTTAATATTTTTATGGAGTTTTCATAAATCTAACAATAATTGAAAATATTAATAAAAATAATTTTTATTTTTATTTTTCAAATAAATAAATATTCTCTATATCACAGGCTCCAAATAATGAACCCCATTTTTTTAAAGAAATGTGTGCTATTTATATCACAGCCTTAAAAATGAGGTCCAATTGAGAGAATATGATATTTGTATAGACCACGAATACATGAAATGGCTTATGAGTTCTTTTGTTCCTTCATTCTTGCTAAGACGGGGACTAGCTGCATAGTAGCTTTCCCTTGTTTTCTTTTATTTCTGAGTTGTTAACAAATAAATCCATTATGAGTTATTATAGATGTATTTTTACCCTATTGAATTTGGTTCTGCATTTAATATTGCTGAGAAATTTCAAATTTGTTTCCTTTCTCATAATGCATTATATTTTTATTTTTTAATAAATAAAAATCAAAATAAAAGATTAACCTGAAAATTGAAAGATTAAGACACAAATTTAACAAGACACTTTTATATTATTGGAGAATAATTTTACAAGATATAGACCAATATTAAAAAAATTAAGGCGGATTGTATGGTATTTTGTTTAATCATCCAATGATGGTATAAGAATTTGGACATTAATTTGGTGATAAATTGTATCATGACTTAATGATTGCAACATCTAGAGCTCAGAATGTACTTAAAAGAATGCATATGGCCTCAATCTTGAAGCCGCCCCATGGAAGACAAAATATCGTTCGGAATGTTCAGATCATGGGGGCGATGGGTATTATTGCAATGCTCAACAACGAATATAAGGACCAGATACACAGATCTGGTTGCTTGAGTTTTGAGAATTTTATTTTAATTATTAATAATTATTAGGTAATCATTTGGATATAATTTTTATGGAATGTTTTTGATTGTAAATTTATAGAATATTTTTCATTATAAATTAGATTTATTGTACATAGCAAACTCCAAATCATAGTTAGAAAATAAATTACCAAATCATAGTTGGAATAGTTGTGTTTTTAGTAGCAAGATTTGATTAAGGTATATCATTGTAAGTTGTTGTTAATAATATGGTACTGCATTCTTAGCTTCTCAAATGAAAATTAACAATTTGTGTATGAAAACACATAATATATCACATTTTTTTTAATCTATGCTATTCTTCCATAGACTACCAATTTATGATGTTTTGCAACTTGTGGTGTAAGGGCTAATTTGTTTATATTTAATTAAAGTAGCAGGTACTAGGAACTCTGTATTTCTGAGCCTAATATATTAAAAAATGTTTGGAATTATGAGATTACTATTTTTTGGAAAATGTGCTGACATATTATATAAAATGTAACACTTGTTTAAAATATGTTTTTAAATGTATAAATAAATTTAACTTACTAAAATAACCTTTAAATATACAAACTCTATAAATCACACCACTCAAATTTATAATTATAAAAAAACTTTTACCAAATTTAAAATAAATCTGACTTAAAAAAATGAAAAATAAATAAATAATAATAATAAATCTATTAGTTTATTAGAATAAGCTAATAAAAAATCTATTATTTTATTATAATAAGGTAAGGGTTAGCAAAATTGAATTTCAGATTAAGTGAGAGAGAAGTTTCGGTGACAAGAAATGCAGGCGACACGCGCTTGCAATACAAATTGGGCCTTCTGCTTAACAAGTCTTACGTAGGCGAGTAAAGCATCTTTATCTTTTTGTTTCTTTATGTTTATACGTGTTAAAATGTGGTCGGTTGAACCATTCTTGGATCTCTCTTGTTTGCTTCACTAAAAGATATTCTCACATATGTAATTTGTAGACATGATTATTGTTTGAATATTGAAAAGAAAAGTGGGAGAAAACCATACGAAAATTTAATTTTATATTTGAAAGAATTTTAAAATAGAGGGAAAAATAAATTGGTGTAATCAAAATATATATCAATAACTTCGAAAAATTGAAAGGGTCAATATTCTTTTGGTATATACGACAAAATTGATGAAAATTGAGGGCGACGACCACTTGTAAAGTAAATTCCTTTCCTAAGCGTTTAGATGGATAAAATCGTTGAAGTTGCGTTCAGAAAAAGGTATTAACAGAAAGTTGAATGTGGCTAGATATCCCACTAGTTTGGAGGAGAAAGTACAAGATTTTGAAACGAAAGTATTGTTTTAGCAGCGCAGCGGAAGAGTTCAGATCGACGGCATCACCGACTTAGGTGGAGTGGGGAATAAAATGCTAGCTATTGAATTTTTTAACAGGAAGAGCTCAAATTACATAAACTCTTAATTTTTCTTACTTTTTATCTTATGTAAGAGAAAATTCTAAAAAATCATTGCATTCCTTGCAAAGCCAACTTCTTAAGGGCTTGCTTCAATTAGAATTTCATATAGACAACAAGCATGAAGGTATTGAGAAACTCAAGAAGCATCTATCATCTTCTCAAGTTTTACTAGTCTTAGATGACATAGATCACCTGGATCAAGTATATGTGCTTTTTCCCCTGGATGTCCTACACCATGATAGCTTAATTTTGATCACATCCCGTGACAAGAATGTCCTTACAAGATCAGGAGTACAAGAGTCATCAATTTATCAGTTGAGTGGCCTTAACACACAATGCTCCAAAGAGCTCTTTTGCTCTCATTATTTAGGCCAGCCCCATCCATTGCCGGGATTTGAACATCTGATTAATATTTTTTTAATGGATTGCAATGGATTTCCTTTATCCTTAAAAGTCTTTGGTGGGTTTCTTTGTGCAAAGACAAATAAATCTTACTGGAAAAATGAATTGGAGGAACTCAGAAAAACACTGCCGCATGATATACAAAAGCGTCTTCAGATAAGTTACGTTGCACTTCAGAGAGAAAAAAAACAGATTTTCTTGGACATTGCCTGCCTTTTCATAGGAATATACAGGGATACTGCTGTAAGTGTATGGGATGGATCAGGTTGGAATCACAAGTGTGGGTTTGAAAGTCTACTCGATAAATTCCTGGTTGAAGTGTACAATATTGGTGAGAACCTAGAGGACAATTATAAGAATCCAATGGAACATGGTGTAAGAATGCATGATCACCTCAGAGATATGGGGAGAGATCTTGCTAATAGTTTATGATTCATGTGTCATATTTGGTGTGGGACAAATCACATTGAGTATTTGTTGCAACAATCTTTTTTAAGTAGTCAATCTTTCAATTTTCTGTAGACCATTCAATAAAAATAAAAATCTAGATACAATTTCTTACTTGATCATTGATTTTAAAAAATGCACATGAAGTTAGATAGAATAAGAAGCTTACCCTCACTTTTTTTGATATAGATAATAGGTTCACCATAACATTTGTCGAACCCATTTTTCATCAAGTAAGCATCTACCCTACTATACCATGTACGTGGTGCTTCCTTCAACCTACAAAGAGCTTTCCTCAACCTATACACCTTGTCTTCATGGCCTTTTACGTCATAACCAGATGGTTGTGCAACCTATACTTCCTCTTTCAGTACTCCATTCAAGAACGTTGATTTTATGTCCATTTGATATACTTTACATTTATTTTGTGTGGAAATTGACAACATTGTGCGTACTGTCTCCATCCTCGCGACTGGCACAAATGTCTCCACATAATATCTTCCATGTTGTTGCTTATATCCTTTGACAACTAGCCTTGCTTTATGACTTTCAATCTTTCCTTCAATGTTGCTCTTGGTCTTATACACCCACTTCACTCCAATGACTTATTTTCCTTGCATAAGTTCCCCTAACTCTCATGTGTCATTCTTTTCTATTGCTCCTATTTCTTTAGCCATTGCCGCAATCCATTTTTCTTCTTTGACTGCATACTCAAAATGGACTGTGTTATCTACATGAAAAAACAATGAAAATAAGGAATTCAGACCAGTGTTGCTACCAACTTAATTTTTCTCATATATTTCACTCAAATTTTTGAATTATTTTCTTCTTATGGTTGTGGAAGATGGGATTGACATGTCACTTGGTGTTGCACTTGAAGTAGATTGAGTTGTGGGTCTTTGCAATGTGCTTGGGGTAGTACTTGCTTGACTGCGTGACATTGTCTTATTATTTGTTGACGGTGTCACTTGGTGACTGCTTTGTTGAGCTTGAATGGGAGTAGGAGGAGTCACCATTGATGAATTACTTGTCGCGCTCAATTCCTCTTTGTCTTCATGTGGTATACATGTCTTCACATTGATTTTCTTCTCTAAGATTCCATCCCATGCTTCCTCTTCTATGAACTGCACATCTCTGCTAATTATGAATTTCTTGGTTGATGCCTTGGATTCATCACTGTATCCAACAAATATACATTTCTCCCCCTTGTTGTCCAACTTCTTCCTCAACTCATCCAGGACATGTGCATACGCCACACATCCAAACACTCTCATGTGAGTGACACTATAATTTCTTCAACTCCATGTCTCTTTAGGAACCATATTCTTAACACTTTTGGTTGGACACCTATTAATGATATATGTTGCACAAGAGACACCTTCAACCCAATAATCATTTGGAAAATGCTTTTCCTTCAACATACTCCTTTCTATTTCCATAATGGTACTATTCTTCCTTCACGCGACACCATTTTGCTGAGGTGTATACATTGCTGTAAATTGCTTGTGAATTTCATGCTCCTTGAAAAAATGTAGGAAGTCATTTGAGATGTATTCTCCACCTCTACCAGTCCTCAAGACTTTGATGTAGTGTCCACTTTGCTTCTCAACAAGAGCTTTGAATTGGCAAAAGCACTCAAACACTTCATTTTTCTGTTTTAGGAAGTAGACCCATGTCTTCCTTGTATAATCATCTATGAAAGTCAAAATATAATAACTACCACCAATTGATGGTGTTTGCATTGGACCACATAAATCAGAATGGATAATATCCAAGGGTGCCTTTTCCCTTATTGAATTTCCTGATAGAAATGATTATCTATGTTGTTTTCCCAAGATGTATATTTCACATAGGCTGTCTGATTTTTCTATGAGTGGAAATCCCTTCACCACGCCTTTCTTATGTAGCAAATTCAAACCTCCAAAATTGAGATGACTAAATCTCAAATGCCATAACCAATTTTCATCTTTGACCTCTGCTTGAAAGTTTACTTTTGTGACAATTGCAATTTTTCTTTCACCCTCTTGTGAGTTCATTGACAATTTTGCTTGAGCACCTTCTTCCTTTGAATTTGATTTTAACTTGCGAGGAAACATTCTATTGTTTTTCATTTGAAATTTTGCAATCAATTGTCTGCTTGGAGACTTAAAAAATTATGCACACATCATTTTTGAAAAATACATTGTAGCCCTTTTTCATGAGCTGTCCAATGCTTATGAGGTTATGATTTAAATCAGGGACAAAATAAACATATGAAATGTACTTCTCCTCCCCCTTCTTTGTTAGAATGTTGAATCTTCCTTTTCCCATGACAGAGACTTTGCTATCATTCCATAATGTCACTTATGATTTCACACTTTCATCTAGATTGGAAAAAATCTCTATGTTCCCAGTCATGTGGTTGCTACACCCTGAATCTAGAAACCATACATCTCCTTGTTTTTCTTGTGCTACATTACAAGCTAAAAAAATGCTATCATGGTTCTGATTTTCCTTTATGAAATTTTCTCTTGGTTTTTTACTTATGTCATGTTGCTTCTTTCTACATTCATTTTCATAATGATCATAATTCTTACAATAATGACGTTTAACTTGATATTTATCATAAATCTAACCTTGTGATTGATTCTGGCTTGGGCCTTGACTTGAATTTTGATTGCTGCCTCTTCCACTTGAGCTTGAAGGGATGCCTCTTCCACCTCTATGTGGGATTCTTCCTCTTCCTCGAGCATTTGATATTCCCCTGCCTCTACCTTGACCAAATGAAACTTGTGTCTTGAAAGCATGCTCCATTGAGGAGTTTGTTGCTATGTTCAGTCTATGTTCATGAGAAATCAGTGATGCATGAAGCTCTTCCACTGAAAACTGTGAGAGATATTTTGTCTCTTCTGTGGCCACAACAATGGCATCAAATCTTGTTGGCAGGCTTCTCAAAAATTTCTCAACTATTCTCCTTTCCTCAAGTGTCTCACCATGAGACCTGATTTGAGTAACCAATCCAATTACATATGTGAAAAATGAGTCTACATTCTCAGACTCTTTCGTACAAATTCTCTCAAAATCTCTTCTTAGCATTTGTAGTTTTGTTTTCTTCACCTTTTACATGCCTTGGTAGGTTGTCTGGAGGGTATCCCACGTTTTCTTGGACTTCGTTGTTACTGCAATCTTTGGGAATATACTTTCATGAACTGCTTGAAACTGCAATCTTTGGGAATATACTTTTATGAACTGCTTGAAAGATGTAGAAGAGGGATTTTGAGTCCTTTCTATTGTCCCTCAACAAATCCTGATTTGGGTGGATATTGGTGGCCACCCGCCTATTCCACTTGGGGCCCCACCATTGTTTCTTTCAGTTTTTTCAGTTTCCTTGATTGTAGCTAAATTTACTATTTTTAGAAGTTTTTCGGGTCTTGAACTTTCAGAGCCGTTTTGAGGCCCTAAATGATGTTTTTTGGGAAAACCAAAAGAAACAGGAAAGTTACTTCTATGTTACTCACATCAAAATTTGTAGTCCTTGGATATATCTTTCTAACGAGGTATTGTGCGTGTCAAACAGAGATGGTATGCGAAAGTTACGTCCCCGGGAAGTTTATGTACCAATTTACCCAAACGAGGCCCATAGTTTTGCCGCTTCATCTCCTAGGGTTAGGTTTTTGGATGTTTAGGGTTTTCCATTGTTTCTCAATAATAAATAGGGCCTCAAGCCTCATTTTAGCACATTTCAGAGGATTGTATCCACCACATATCTTCTTAGAGATAAGCTACCAGTGCCTTAGCGACTTTATTTCCATTCTGTCTATAAAAAAAAATTAGCTTTTTGATATTAATGAAACTGTTGGGTATGTGTTATATTATTTCCACGATTAGTCACACACCCATGGTTTTGTGCATGGGTTACATGGTTTTGGGGCATGATGGTGTTCAGCCCATGGTATTTTGTAGATCAGGACAAGGGAACTACGATTATGTTCTAATCCAGGGTTAACGGATTGGGGTTTATGTATGCTTCGGCATGTATATATATGTGTTGTAACACTAAAAGTAATATAATGAAAAATCAAGCTGGTAGTCCCGATTTGGGATCCAGGGGAAAATCTCTATGTATATATGTTTTATGTTTTATGCTTTCGCTATTGTTTATTTTCTATCTTTAAGATTCGTTTGCAAATAATTTATGTACAGGGTTAAAACCTACATTTGGTATTAGAGTTGTTTCAACTTCAAGGGGACGCCTTTTCTGCTGAGGGGTTTTTTTCTCGGGCCTGTGGTAGACCCTGTTCAGTGCGAGATCTACGGGATCGATTCTTGGGGTGAAAGAAGATGGCGAGCAGTGGAAAGATAGAAATAGATAAATTTAATGGTATGAGTTTTGAGTTTTGGAAGATCAAGATGGAGGATCTTCTGGTGGATAAAGATCAGTTGATCGCTATAAATCCAGGTACTAAATCAACGAAAATGTTAGATGAAGACTTGAAGAAGTTGGACCGGAAGGTAAAGAGCACAATACGGTTGTGTGTCTCAGGTTCAGTATTTTTGAATGTATCTGGGGAAGCTACGACGAAGAATTTGTGGGACAAGCTAGGGAATTTGTACCAATCTAAGTCTCTGGTGAATAAATTGTTCCTACGGAAAAATCTATATAACATGAGGATGAAGGATGGAGACTCGGTGACAGAGCATCTCAACACCTTCAATACTGTGGTAAGTCAGCTGTTATATGTTGATATTAAAATCTTAGATGAAGATAAGTGCATCAGTTTTTTGTGTTCTCTACCAGATTCGTGGGACAGTCTGGTTATTGCAATAGGTAGCAATACAACTACCTTGAATTTTGATGACATAGTCTCAGCCTTGCTGTCGGAGGAAATGAGACAAAGAAATATGGAGGGCCATAAGGGAGATGCCTTATCTATACGAGGAAGGTCCCAGAACAAAAACAAGAATAAGGTTTTGAGTGGGAGATCTAAATATAGAGAGAGATCTAAATCTCCAGGAAAGTTTTTAAAGGTGTGCTGGAAATGTGGAAAGGAAGGGCACTACAAAAAGGACTACAGATCTAAAGCTCATGAGAAAGGAAAGGGATCTAATGATGCTCCTTCTGCAGAAGCAAAATCCACCTCGGATGAAAGTGGGGATGTGTATTTGGCTTCTTCTTCAAATACACATGTAGATCATGAGTCATGGTTGACTGACTTGGGTGCATCCTTTCACTTCACTCCCCATAGGGAGTGGTCTGTGAGTATGAGAAATATGATGGCGGTGATGTATTCTTAGGGGATGATAGGAAGGCCAAAATCGTTGTACGTGCAAAAGTCAAGCTGAAGCTACAAGGTGGAAGGATTAGAACACTTCCTGGTGTTCTGCACATTCCTGCATTGGCCAGAAATCTGATTTTTGTAAGAAAGATGGATGATACAGGTGTAAAAACAGTGTTCGAGAAAGATACCTGTAAGATGGTTCGGGGAGCATTGGTATTAATGTGAGGAGTTCGGATTGGAACTCTATACAATCTTCAGGGAAACACTATTATTGATGGGTGCAACAGTTCTGTGGTTCCTGAAAGTGGAGCGGAAAGCCTAGTGGTCTCTAGATAAAAGACCATGCTATGGCATTGAAGGCTTGGACATATTGGAGAGAAGGGCCTTCAGATACTGCATGAAAATGGTATGGTAGAAGGTATGTCTAATTTCTCTCTGGATTTTGATTTATGTGAACATTGTTTATATGGGAAGAAAAATAGGGTGAGTTTTCCTTCTGGTGCTAAGAGGGCGAACAAGATATTAGAGCTTGTGCGCAGTGATGTGTTTATACCTGTGTCAGTTCCATCACAGGGTAAGTCTATGTACTATTTTTCATTAATAGATGACTTCTAAAGGAATACATGGATATATTTCTTGAGGAAGAAATCTGAAGTTTTTGACAGATTTAAAGAATTTAAGGCTCTGGTGGAAAACCATAAAGAGAAGAAGATAAAGGTGTTGAGGAAAGATAATGGTGGAGAGTTTTGCAAGAAGGAATTTGAAGAATTCTATAATAAGTGTGGTATAGAATGACATAAGACTAATCCATACACACCTCAAAAAAATAGAGTTGCAGAAAGAATGAACAAAACACTGATGGAAAAGTAGAGAAGCATGCTCAGTGGTACCGAGTTAGGATAGTAATTTTGGGCAGAAGCAGTAGAGACTGCATGTTACTTGGTTAACAGATAACCTTCATCAATGTTGGAGGATAAGACTCCACATGAGGTATGGACTAGTAAGAAACCCTCTCTTTCACATCTAAGGGCATTTGGATGTGATGCATATGTACATGTTCCAAAGGAGAAAAGGACCAAGTTGGATAATAAATATGAGAGGTGCATCTTTATTGGGTATAAGGATGGTTTAAAAGATTACAAGCTTTGGAACCCAGAAACAAGGAAGGTTGTGCACATCCTAGATGTGGTGTTTAGAGAGGTGAAAGATGTTGTTAAACATGAAGTCCTACCAAAGGAACCTGAGAAGATAGAGTTTGAGCTAAAGGAGGATGAATCATACTCTACAGCAGAAGAATATTCAGAAGAGGAAGAGCCACAAACTCTAGCTGTGAGAAGATCAGTTCGAGAAAGAAGGAAACTAGAAAGGTATAGTCTATCTTCTTTCTGTTCAAATTTTGCTTTAACTATAACTGATGATGATCCCATAACTTCTAGGGAGGCAATAGATTCAAAGGATGGAAAACTATGGAAGGAGGCCATGGTTGATGAAATGACATCCTTGCACAAAAGGAGGCATGGGATTTGGTAGAGTTGCCAGCTAGAAGGAAGCCCATCAGGAGAAAATGGGTGTTTAAGAAGAAGATGAATGTAGAAGGAAAGGTGGAGAAATACAAAGCTTGATTGGTAGCAAAAGGTTATTCCCAGGTGTCGGGAATTAATTTTGGTCATATTTTTTCTCCTGTTGCCAAGGTTACTTCTATTAGATTACTTTTATCTGTTGCTGCTGCCTTTGATTTTGAGGTAGAACAGATGGATGTGAAGACATCATTTCTTCACGGGGATCTGGAAGAGGATATCTACATGAAGAAACCTAAAGGCTTTATGGTGAAGGGTGAGAAAGAACTGGTATGCATGTTAAAAAAGTCTCTGTATGGGTTAAAACAATCACCAAGGATGTGGTATCAGAAATTTGATACCTATATACAGCGACTTGGCTTCACCAGAAGAAAAGAGGATCACTATGTATATTTTAAATTAATTGGTGACTGTGTTATTTATTTGGTCTTATATGTGGATGATATGTTGTTGATTGGAAATGACAAAGAAATTATCCAGGATCTGAAGACCTAATTGTTCTCCAAATTCGATATGTGGATCTTGGTGCTGCAAACTATATTTTGGGCATGGAAATTAAGAGAGATCGGGCAAAGAGGAAGCTCTGGTTAAACCACAGGAAGTATGTCAAGAAAATATTGCAGAGCTTCAATATGCAGGACAATAAACCAATGAAGGTTACTATTCCTGTAGGTGTAAAGATATCTGCTAAATAGTGTCCCAAGACACAAGAAGAAGAGGAGGATATGTCCCGTGTTCCATATGCAAGTGGAGTAGGTAGCCTGATGTATGCAATTGTGTGTACTAGACCAGACATTGCACATGCAGTGGGAGTATTGAGCAGGTTTATGTCAAAACCAGGGAAGTAGCATTGGTCAACAATGAAGTGGGTTTTCATATATTTGCGTGGCACTAGTGTTTATGGTTTGTGCTACTAGGGAAGACCAGGATTGGATAGAGTTTTGGACATCCATGGTTTTTTTGATGGAGACTGGGTTGCAGATTTGGACCAAAGAAGATCTACAAGTTGGTATGTGTTTAGCCTATTTGGAGCTGCAATAGTTGGATGAGTAAAAGATAGTCTGTAGTGGCTCTTTCAACTATAGAGGCAAAATACATGGCATCCACTCATGCAAGCAAGGAAGAATTTTGGTTGTAGAGATTGTGTTCAAGTATGGGGTTGGTGAAGCGAGCTATAAGGATATACTGTGATAGCCAAAGTGCAATTTTCTTGGCTAAGAACCCTGCTTATAAAGACAAAGCACATTGATGTTCAATATCACTTTGTGAGAGATATGGTTGAGGATAAAAGGGTGTTGCTGGTAAAGGTGGAGACTCCAAATAATGTTGTAGATGCATTGACGAAGTCTGTGAACACTCAGAATTTATCTTGGTGTAGAGAAACAATGGGTGTTGCAGAGCTAGACTAATGAATAAGCTCTCCTGTGGCCCCTTGCGGAAAAAAAACAACAATTGGGAGAATGTTGGGTATGTGTTATATTCTTTCCACGATTAGTCGCACACAAAGGGGGGGGGTGATAGCCCCCCTTGTTCGGGGTTTGGGGCAGCGCCCCGGGACATTTTTTTGGACCCCATTTTTTAGTGGGCAGACCCACCCATGGTTTTGTGTATGGGTTTGCACATGGTTTTGGGGCATGATGGTTTTCAGCCCCTAGTATTTTGTAGATCTGGTCAAGGGAACTATGGTTATGTTCTAATATAGGGTTAATGGATTAGGGTTTATGTATGCTTCAACATGTAAATATATGTGTTGTAACACTAAAAGGAATATAATTAAAAATCAAGCAGGTAGTCCCGATTTGGGATCTAGGGGAAAATATCTGTGTATATCTGTTTTATGATTTATGCTCTCACTATTGTTTATTTTCTGTCTTTAAGATTCGTTTGCAGAAGTGTTATTTCTACTTCATCTTTGTATTTATGGTTATATGTGTATTATGTTGCGTTTCTGCATAAATATAGATAAGTGGTATCAGAGTGGTCTGCTCTTTCTAGATCCTTCTTTGTATGTCCCCAACGAGGTCGGGGTATAAGGATTTAGGGCTCAATCTTGTTGAACCTTTACAAGATCAGCCTCGCAAACCTCGACGAAAAACCATGGGGGACGAAAAGAAAGATGAGGGAACATGAGATCCTATCTAAATATTTCTCAAGGAGGCCCTTGAAAAACAAAGGAGCTCGACAAGGGGGATGAAAAAGGGAAGCATATTATTGATGTGAAGCCCAACTCCACTATTTCCACCATGAAGATCCGGAAGGAGGAACCAAAAGATCTAGAGGAGGAGCATCTCTTCCACTCCCAGATGTGGGTAAAGGGTTCCCTACTACAATTCATTTTCAACATCGGGAGCCAAAAGAACCTCATTTCAACAAAGGTCGTGAAGCAGTTGGGTTTGCCAACCGCAACACACCCACGTCTGTATACCATCAGGTGGCTTCACCAAGGACAATATCTCTATGTCAACTAGCAGTGTCACCTTCCCTACAACATCAAGCCCTTCACCGATGAGGTATTATGTGACATTGCTCCTATTTATTTTTTTGATGTATTATTAGGTCAACCATAGTTGTGGAAGTGACATGCTGTGTATGAGTCTTGTCCTCATGCTGTTATTTCTATTTTTGGAAATAAGTTGTATAGGATACCAGAGGTACCACCACCGACTGCTATCTCTTTGGTTACTGCAAAACAATGCAGTAAGCTCATTTCCAAAAAAACGAAATTTTTTTTCCTGATGATCCACCCTCAGGGAAAGAAGAATACTATGGCCACGACCTCCAGACAAGGCTCCTCCGTACGACAACAAAAAATGGACAAGATCATGGAGGAGTACGAGGATATCTTCACCTCACCTGCAGGGGTGGCTCTGCACTGTCAGGTCAAGCACTCCATCGATCTGACCCCAGGTGCGGTGCTACACAATGGACCGATCTATCGGCGCTCTGTTCTGGAGAACAATGAAATCAGGAGGAAGATTCAGGAGCTGCTACCGAAAGGTCACATCCGGCCAAGTTCATCACCCTATGGGAGACCGGTCATGTTGTTGCAGAAGAAGGATGGGACTTGGATACTCTGTATTGACTATTGGGCATTGATCAAGATCACTGTCTGGAATAGGTACCTGATCCCACGTATTGATGACCTCCTGGACCAACTCAAAGGGGAGAAATATTTCAACAAGATCAGCTTGAAGTCCGAGTATCACTAGGTACCAATTAAACCCTCTAATGTGTAGAAGAATATCTTCAAAGCCAAGGAGGACCTTTTCAAATGGCTGGTCATGCCTTTTGGGTTGACGAATGCTCCCACAACCTTCATGAAGCTGATGGACGACATATTTGGTCCGTTCACCAACTCATTTTTAGTAGTGTACTTGGATGACATCCTGATCTTCAACCAGACTTCGGAAGAGCACCTCCATCACATCCGAGAGGTCCTCCAAACACTTCGGCAACACAAGTTGTGTGCCAATTTGGAGAAGTGCACTTTTAGCATGACCCAAGTTCAGTAACTGGGATACATTATTGATGAATGGGGGGTACATGTGGATCCAACCAAGATCCAATTCATTTGGGATTGACCAGCCCCAACCACTCTAACAGAGCTTCACATATTTCTAGGTCTTTGCAATTTATACCACAGGTTCGTGTTAGGATTCTCTCATATCACTTGGCCTTTGAGTCAAGTCACCAAGGGAGGAGCAAAAGCAAAATTATTTTGGTTGGAATATCAACAGAAGGCATTCGTAGAATTGAAACATCACCTCTGCTCTACCCCAGTGCTCACATTACCAGACTTGCAACAACAATTTGAAATTGAAATAGATGCCTCTGACTATGCTATTGGTGTAGTTCTTACCCAATAGGGGCATCCCATGGCATATCGTAGTGAGACACTGTCTAACTTAGTCCGCAAGTATCCCATTTATGACAAAGAAATGTATTCCATTGTGCAAGCTTTCCGATAATGGAAGAATTAAATTTTGGGGAAGGAAACAACCATCCACACAAACCACCGACCCCTATAGTTCATACAGACACAAGGGAAGTTGCAGAATGATCACCATCAGAAGTGGTCCGCATATCTACAAAAGTTTCATTTGAACATCAAGTACAAGAAGGGAAGCACCAATAATGTTGCAGACTACCTCAGCCAACCACCAATTGTGTCACTAACCAACGTTCTCAACTTTTGTGGGCACAAGACTTCTGATTTTTCGCTTCTCTACAATATCAATCCAGAATTCGGCCACACATACAAGACACTCTTGGAGGATACACAAGTTCCAAATTTTCACCTCCAGGATGCACTACTATGTCACTTGGGACAACTTTGTGTTCCTTCAAGTGATCTTTCCAAGATGATTTGGGAAGCGCACTATAGTCGATTCACTAGGAATTTCAAGGTTGAGAAAATAGTGGCGGTACTGCAGAAGTATTTCTATTAGCTGAACCTTCGACATGATATTGGGAAGTACATCAGATCCTGCATTTCTTGTGTCATTTCCAAACCGACCATCAAGAAGCAAGCCCTCTATACTCCACTACCTACCCCTAATCAACCTTTGGAATCCATCTCCATGGATTACATGTGGCGTCTTCCTTCTACTAAGCATGGAAACGAATGTGTTTTCGTGGTCGTCGACAGATTATCAAAGATGGCCATGATGGAGGCCTGCAAGAAGAATATCACAACAAAATCCACTGTTAAACTCTTCTTTGAACGAGTGTAGGTGCACTTTGGGATCCCATAGTATATCATATTTGATCGGGACAATAGGTTCCTAGGAACATTTTTGTCCAACCTCTGGTAAATTTTGGACACCAAGCTCACCAAGTCCACAACTTTCAATCCCAAAACTGACGACCAGACAGAGGTTGTAAATAGGATGAGCATACACATTCTACGCATGTATAATTCAAAGCATCCAAGCACATGGGATGAGAGCCTTCCCTATGTACAACACAGTTAAACTGGGCTCTCCACAACTCAACCAAACATAACCCCTTTCATGTGGGCTTGGGATTCCAACCACTATGTCCCATTGGTGTAGCCATGTCATTTGCGGCTACTCAGGGCGATTCATATCATGTCCAGTCTGAAGTTGACAAAGCGAACAACTTCATTGAGAGCATTCAGTACATCCTCCAACAGGTTCATGAAATATTGGACAGATCCAATGCTAAGTACAAGAAACGACATGATCAACATCAGGTGCCAAACAACTTCCAGGAGGGTGACAAAGTGTGGCTACATTTGCAGAAGGAGCGCATAGATATAACCCATCACAAGCTTTGCCCACTCTGATATGTGTTGTACATCATCACCAAGGCTATAGGGGCCAATTCCTTTGAGCTCAGTATTCCACCATTCCTTGGTCTGCACTTAGTATTCAATGTGGTCTGCCTTTGGCCCTACTTCCCACCTCTAGTGGACACCTCCGACATTGCAGAAAAACTCTCACCAGCAGAGTTAAACCCAGACTGCATGGAACAGGCCACCACGGATTATATCATGGACATGAAAATCAAGAACACTCGCCAACAGAAGATCCAACAGTATCGGGTTGTCAAAGCTAGCCAACTCCTGCACCAAGGCAAGTGGTTCACCAGGGACCAAGTTCAAAATTTTTTTCCTCAACTCATGGAGGAACTCAACGCAATGGGTAACATTGATTCCTAAGGGCGGAGAAATGATCCAAGTGGATATTGATGGCCACCCACCTATTCCACTTGGAGCCCACCATTGTTTCTTTTAGTTTTTTCAGTTTCCTTAGTTGTAGCATAGTTTACAATTTTTAGCAGTTTTTCAGATCTTGAACTTCCGGAGCCATTTTGAGGCCCTAAACGACATTTTTTGGGAAAACGGAGAGCAATATGGAAGTTCCTTTGATGTTTCTCACATAAAAATTTGTATTCATAGGATATATCTTTCTAAAGAGGTATTGTGCACGTCAAATAGAGATCGTATGCCAAAGTTACGTCCTTGGGAAGTTGATGTACCAATTTACCCAAACGGGGCCCATAATTTTACCACTTCATCTTCTAGGGTTAGTTTTTTGGATTTTTAGGGTTTTCCATTATTTATCAATAATAAATAGTCCTTCAACCCTCATTGTAACATAGTTCAGAGGCATTTAGCCACCACATCTCTTGTCATAGATAAGCTACCAACGCCCTCGCTAGTTTATTTCCATTATGTCTGTAAACAAATTTCAGTTCTTTGATATTAATGAAATGAAGTGTTTTTTCCGTTGCATATTTTTATTTATGGTTATATGTGTATTATGTTGCGTTCATGCATAAATCCGAATCAAATCCTTTTCTCCTTGTGTTAAAGCATTGTATGTTGTTGCATCTGCTGGTTCTTTGAACCCATTCTCTAGCAATTCCCAAATATCGTGAGAAGAAAACATAAACTTCATTGTAATCGGCCAATAATCATAATTTTTTCCATTAAACTAAGGTATCTATGGATTAGTCAAGCTTGTGCTTGATGATGCCATTTTAACTGTGGAAAAATAACTCTCCTTGCTGGTGAATATACTGCAAACATTAAATCATAGGAGTCTTCCTTAAAAAACAAAGTGGCAGAGATTAAATCATAAGAGTCTTCCTTAAAAACAAAGTGGCAGAGATTAAATCATAGTTGACTTGGGCAACTAAGACATTGTTAAAAACTCAGAAACTTTAAGCAGAGTAAAATAGAGTAAATGAGTGAAACATAATAAAAATTTTGATTATATCTTCAAAACATGAAATACATTCATATGGAGGTTGGGGCTCCTTCAACAAGTAAAAACACATATTTTTACTGAGATTTACATTCACCACGAGTTGCAGAGTAACTTACTATAAAACCTATAACACACGCCCACCATAAAATGCTCCATGATTTTCTCCTCTTGTCTCCTCAAACTTACATCCCCCATAATGTATAAAACATCTACATACTTGTTATATCAAAACATACATTTCTAGGACATTAATACATAACAAGACTAACATTTAAAATAGATGATGGGAGAACACGATTTTTTTGAACTTGTAGAGTTGTGGACAGTAAATAACACTTGGGAGAAAATGCCTCACCATGCATTTGTACCAACCCTTCATTAAAATTCCATTTGACTTTAATAATTTAATTTGTTTCGGAATGGGTATTTCATACTCTTGGTCAGAACTATTTATTTAGCCCGCAAACTCAATCTACAACCTGCAAAATATTTACTTGAGGTATCGCTGATGTCAGTTCATTTAATGCTGTGGTTAAGATTAATTTTCCAAGATTAATAGGGTGTGGCAAGAATATTTATAGGTAAATATAAATTTGTCAAAGGATTAAAGGTTTGTAAATTTGTTTGTTATTATTAATAGGGTGCCACATAACTCAAATGAATCAGATGAGTTATGTACAGGAAAATCGTCTATTATATTTATGACAATTGGAACATAAGAACATGTTGTAGGCACCTTTGCAATTGCGAGAGTTGTGGATTAGTGTTCATAAACTCTATTAATTTTCAAAATCCACGGGGAAGTTGAAGCACCTGGAATGTATGGTGGTGATTTCAGTGTCATATTTATAAACTCCAAAGGAATTATGTTATCTTCGTTCCTTGAAACACTTGGTCCTTTGCATTAGAAATTGAGTTCTCTATCAGATTCCTTTGAGAATTTATTGATCCTAGAAAGCATCGACCTATCTTTCTATCATGGCTTGAAGAGGCTTCCCAACTCCTTTGGGAATTTATCCATGCTAAAATTCATCAAACTATCTAAATGTTGTGCTTGGGAGATTCTTCCCTACTCCTTCAGGAATTTATCAAGGCTAGAATACAACAGATTTTCTGAATGATGTGCCTTGGAGAGTCCTCTCGACTTCATTGGGAATTTATCGAGGCTAGAATACATCAAACCAGTGTATGAATTTTGTGCCTTGGAGATTCTTCCTGACTCCTTCGAGAAGTTATCGAGGCCAGAAAACATCATCCTATATTCCTATGGTGGCTTGAAGATGCTTCCAGACTCCTTTGGGAATTTATCCAGGCTAGGACACATCCACATGTATTTCTGTGATGGCTTGAAGATGCTTCCTGACTCCTTTGGGAATTTATCGAGGCTAGAATACAACAATTTTTTTGAATGTCGTGTCTTGGAGAGTCTTTCCAAATTCTTCGAGAATTTATCGAGGCTTGAACACATCAACCTAACTTTCTGTCACGGATTGAAGAGGCTTCCTGACTCCTTCTGGAATTTATCGAGGCTGGAACACAATGTCCCATATTCCAATGGTGGCTTGAAGACACTTCCCGACTCATTTGAGAATTTATCCAGGCTTGGACACATCCACTTATCTTTTTGTGATGGCTTGAAGAATATTCTTGACTCCTTTAGGAATTTATCCAGGCTAGAGCACATCTTCCTAGATTCCTGTGGTGGCTTGAAGGCACTTACCGACTCCCTTGGGAATTTATCTAGGCTAGAAGACATCAAATTTTCTTTTTGTTGTGGCTTGTGTTATTAAAAAATTAGATCTGATAGGATGCTAATGAAATCAATCTCATGTAACTGTTTCAAATAAATCTTTTGATTGAGGCTTAGCCTCCTCAATCTGAGAGGGCTCTCTCAAGGGTTAATGATATGGATAAAGATATAGATGGCTAACTCTATTTAGGAAATAAACTGATAATGATAGATGTAGGTTGAAAATAACATCAGCATATATACATTGGGCTTATGGAGTCAAAACAATTCAGTAAATCAGTGAGTCTAATTGACATGGAAGTTGAGGCATATCAGATTTTTTAGTCATAAGGTACACACACATGAAACATGTAAAAACACAGTCAGTTCACTTATAAAGGAAGTCAAAGAATCTTATAGATGAATTCTGAGTAATATAGATGAACACCACTACAAATGAGATATATAAGAAATCATATAGCTTAGGAAAACACTAAAAACCCCTTCTGAATCTCAAGTTGGTCAAGTAGAAGATCTCTGTATTAGCTGAAAACAGTCAATTCACAACAAGCACATTTTTTCCAAAAATGTCCAACCCTTGACAAATTTGACCCAATGGCCTTTAATAGACCTCTTACATCATCAGATGATCTGCCTCTAGGCTAGATACATCGAATTTCTATCCACTGACACCTTACATAACCATAAAACATGAAATTTATTACAAAAAGACACCTATCCTACTTGACAGTCCTATTTCAAAAAGAACTCAAACTCCTTATTTCTATATATAACAACCTTATCTATTTGAATTTACATCACTGACAAGTGTATTATCACATGGTCGAATTTGGATAATGGCCTTTAGTTCTTCATGACCACTTTGCTGACCTCCACAAAAATAGGAAACAATACCCTGTTTTTTAGGCATAGGATCTTTTGCCTTCTTTGAACATTCTGACCATCATTTAATCTTCATTTCATGGTCCTCGGATGTTGGAAATTGGCTAAACATGTCCCATAAATCTTTCCTAGCCTCCAGTTGACTAAAACCACTTCAAACACTGCTGAAAGTGCTGTAATGTAATGCGCTACGAAAACACAGCAATTTCGTAGCGCTACCATTTCAAGTCTTTATCCTCCAAAAACTTAACTCTTTCCTCTTGCATCATTTTAATCATCCTTTAACACATATTTCACATCAATTTAAGCTCTTAAATCATCCTTTAACCCCTAAAATACTGATCAAAAGGAGCAAAAAAGGAATCTACAACAGTGTCGTAGCGCTTTTCTTCTTTTTAAGCCTGGAGGCGCTACGAAACTGCTGAGTATGCATATTTTTTCATAGATTTGTTAAATAAAAAGTGTGTTTGCCTAAAAACTCAAAATATAACCCATCCTCATCATCTAAAAACTATACAAACCATATACTAACTTCATTTTAGCTTCCTTAAGACATTTCTTCTTCATTTGCAATTGGTTAGCCTATTGGTTCTTCTATGACTATCATTTTGATGCCTTTGCCCTGTAGCTCATCATGAATTAACTCCAGTTATTCTTGTAAATCCTTCACATGTTCTTTAAGTCTTTTGTTAGTAGCTTTTAGATGGGTGTTTATTATTCTGACAAACTTAGCTTATTTTATTGCTGGAATTGTCCACTTTAAAAATTGCTCTATTTTGTCTAAATTTTCAGAAACAGAATCAACTTGTCCTCCCCACACTGCCTTCATCCTTTTAAATTATAATTTCTCGACACTTATTTTTCTAGCTCTCTTTTCATGATAACTATTTCTTGATTTTCCAACTTTAACTTTTCCTCAAGGCGTTGAAACTCTTTTTTCTCTATCACTTTCTCTTTTCCCCTTTTTGATTTTCTGATTGTATCCTTTACTGTGGGTGATGAGAGATCAATAATATATTTAGGTGATTTAGCTGTCTCAGAGGGTATTTGAACTTCTTTGCTGCTCTTTATCAATTTCCTAGCAAGACTTGTCATAGGATTTCTTGCTTGGAAAATGAAACCTGCATCTTCCCCCTCAAACTCTAATCTCTTTGTAGACTTGGCCTTTTTCAAATTCTGCTCATCTTCCCCAATAAATTTAGCTTGGAAAATAGGTGTTTCTTCTATGTCAATGGCATGAAGAATATCCTCTAGATTCCCCTTTGTTACTGAACTATCTTCTGTAGCAACTATATTTCCTTTTAAAACCACTTCTTGGCTTCTAGTTATTATTTTGGTCCCTTATTTACTGACAGCTTGTTCCTGTTTTGCATCTTTGACAACCTTTGATTTCTGTTTTGCAGGTGCAAGAGTTGGTGTATCAAGAATTTTCATTGCTCTGGCCCTTTCTCATTTTTCTTACTTGGCTTCACTCTTGTAGGTTCTTTTGGTTTTGTAACCAAAGGTTGGCTTGGTTCTGCTGGTGGTGGTGATGGAACTCCTTTAGCTTTAGGTTTTCTTGCAGGAGTTAGGGTTTCCATCTCAAAACCATTAACAAATAGGAATGAAGACCAATCTTTGCCTATCTTTTGAAGTTCATATAAAACTAATAATTTCATTAATCCATGATGAAATAATGATGTCTCACTCCCCTCAGAATTTTCTTGAACCTGATCAGCCATCTTTGTAAGACTTCTATGCAAATAAAAAGGTAGGTCAAGTGAAATCTTACCAGTGAAGTGTATAAGTAATTTGAAATGGTATGAATAAACCTTGTGATATTTGCCTTCACAGGTAAAATATTTTTTAATTTTGAGCAATAGTTTTGAATAATTATCTTTCATGCAGCTTCTTGGGATAGCATTTTTGAGATCCATCTCAATGTGCTCAAGCTTCATGAACTCTTTACACTGCTCCATATTAAATTTGAAACCTTTGAACTAGGTTTCTTAACCTCTTGGAATCTCTGTAAATACATCAATGACCTCTGGTGTGATAGACAAAATTAGAATTCCCACTTTAGTGGTTGTTCCATTGAAATTCATAGAAAATTCCATGGATACCCCTGTGTGACAACCCTGCAATTTCTCACAAAACTATAGACAACCTACTCTTCTGAATGCTTCCATCACTGCTGGGTCTTCAGTTATTTCCTTCATGTCTTCAAGTTCATGCCTTAATCACTATCCTCCTCTATGTATTTTTCTTTCCTCTGCCATAGTTCTTCAGAGAACCTCTTAGCCTCGCTTGATATGGGTGTATCAGCCTCGCTTGAATAAATGTATCAGCGTCGCTTGGTATAGATGTAGTAAAACTTTGTAAGAACCAACCACAATTTTGGCTCGATACTCAGAGCTCAGACATTACGAATGAAGGGAAAAGGAATAAGAATTACTAATTAGGAAAGAATTTTAATTTCAAGTGTCCTCTCATAACTATAATGATGCCTCAGTCATAACCTATAATGACCATGATGCTTTCAAACGTGGGTGTGTACTTCAATTTCATCATTACATGACTCAACAAGCATCTATCCTACCCTTTCCCATCGGTTTCTGACATTTGACACCTCGACTGACAAGACAGCTACAAAATCGTGCTTTTGTAGCACCTATAGTGTATTTTTTGTTGTTTGCGCTATGAAACTATCAGCACTTTCGTAGAGAAAATGGACTTTTTTAAACGTGATGCGCTACGAAACTATGGTTTCTTGGCTAATTGGGCAGTTTTGACACAAAACTTTGGGAAATGAAATAAAAATGGATAATGATGAGTGTTTGACATGAAAGAGCTTTAAATAAGGGTTTATTTGAACCTTAGGGTGAACTTCAAACTATAAAAAATCTAAAATTCCCCCTTGATCAAACTTAAAATGACTCCTAAAACCCTATTTTGACTCATGAACCTATTTTACCTTGTCAAAATGATGTTTGAATTTTTTGAGTGATAATAGTGGCTCCACTTGGGATGGTGTGCCCCTGTGGTACACCAAAGAACCTGTAGTTCCAGTGCCATCCATCTTCTTGGAAATAAAAATTATGAAATTTATGAAAACTTCACCAAGCTCTTATGGCCTTCTCCTCGGGCTCAAGCTTGATGATTACTACTGAATAACCAACTTTGTACCTACTGAAAATATGCTCATTCAACTTTGAGCTTATTCACACACTCCTACCTACCCTAACAGCTGTAATCTCCTTTTTTAACTCAAGCAACATGAAACTTCCAATGAAACCAGTCATTGATCTGATCTGACACTTGAACCTCTTGACTGAGCTTGAACCAAAAGTAAACATGATACTAAAATGACCAAGTCAACATAAGATATTTGATCTTCATAATGAAAACATAACTATAAATCTGGACTGTAGAACTCTTCCATGAAGTCAGTTATAGGATCATAGAAGACATAATCTGTTTGATAATTCACAAGACATTCTGCAACTTTGGACAACTCATGTATGCTTTGCTCAGCCACACAAGATTTCAGTTGTGTGCTATCAAACTAATTTTCAAGAACAAGGTATTCTTCCTCAATCTCAAAAGAGAAAGGAAGCAACACCCTCTCTTTGTGTTCTGTCATGGAAAGCTTGTGAAAAGAATGATCATGACCATGAAGACTATATGATTGAATTTTACCTTGCAAAACTTCAATGTCTTTCTCAATGTTCTTAGCAACTTCATCCAAAAATTGAATCTTATCTTTTGACTTGCATTCAAATGATTTTAGATAAGAAGACAAGGACAAAGAAAAATTTTCATCTAATTCCTCATTATTATGATCATCATTCCATTGTTTAAAGCCTTGAATTGAAGGAGACTCTGCCACCAACTCTGTTCTGTCTATCCTTTCTTCTAAAAACATAAGCCAAAAATCTGTGAATGACTTAATAGATCTGACAAGAAAGCTTTCAATCCACTATTTACATTTTCCTTGAAATGAATCATAGAACAGTATGATGCAAACATCTTCATGTTTGACTCTAAGAAGCTCAGTAAAGTCATAGAAATATGATATATGCTTCAAAGTCAAACTCAAATCTTCTCCATTGAATTTTGTACCATTCCTTAAAAAATATGCATCCTTGGGAAAATTATTTGGGAAACCATGAAGTCCTAAAAAATCTATACATGCATACCTTGAATCAAGAATGGCAGCATCTGAGCTCTTCATATGTCCAGTGGAATCACCATGAATCTATAAATTTTGAATTCTTCAACAATGGAGTCGCCAAGGTAGTTGCAGCCTTGAACAAATTCTGAGCTCCTGCTACCTTCAAGAGTTCAGCTTCATAATTTTCAGGAGATGTATTTCTTCAGTCTCCCGGAAGACGCACCAAAATTTTATCACAAAATTAGATCCGATAGGCTGCTAATAAAATAAATCTCTTGCAACTGTTTCAAACCAATCTTTTGATTGAGGCTTAGCCTCCTCAATCTGAGAGGGCTCTCTCAAGGGTTAATGATATGGATAAAGATATAGATGGCTAACTCTATTTAGGAAATAAACCGAATGATAGATGTAGGTTGAAAATAACATCAGCATGTATACATTGGGCTTATGGAGTCAAAACAATTCAGTAAATCAATGAGTCTAATTGACATGGAAATTGAGGCATATTAGAGTTTTTAGTCATAAGGTACACACACATGAAACATGTAAAAACACAGTCAGTTCACTTATAAAGGAAGTCATAGCATCCTATAGATGAATTCTGAGTAATATAGATGAACACCACTGCAAATGAGATATATAAGAAATCATATAGAATAGGAAAACACTAAAAACCCCTTCTGAATCTCAAGTTGGTCAAGTAGAAGATCTTTGTATTAGCTAAAAACAGTCAATTCACAACAAGCACAGTTTTGCCAAAAATGTCCAACCCTTAAAAAATTTGACCCAATTTCCTTTAATAGACCTCTTACATCATCATATGATCTACCTCTAGGCTAGATACATCGAATTTCTATCCACTGACACCTTGCATAACCATAAAACATGAAATTTATTACAAAAAGACACCTATCCTACTTGATAGTCCTATTTCAAAAAAGTCTCAAACTCCTTATTGCTATCTATAACAACCTTATCTATTTGAATTTACATCATTGACAAGTGTATTATCACATGGTCAAATTTTGATAATGGCCTTCAGTTCTTCATGACCACTTTGCTGACTTCCGCAAAAATAGGAAATAGTACCTTGTTTTTTAGGCATAGGATCTTTTGCCTTCTTTGAACATTCTGAACATCATTTAATCTTCATTTCATGGTCCTTGGATGTTGGAAATTGGCTAAGCATGTCCCATAACTCTTTCCTAGCCTCTAGCTGTCTAAAACCGCTTCAAACACTGCTCAAAGTGTTGTAATGTATTGCGCTACGAAAACATAGCAGTTTCGCAGCGCTTTTTGTAGCGCTTCCATTTAAAGTCTTTATCCTCCAAAAAATTAACTCTTTCCTCTTGCATCATTTTAATCACCCTTTAACACATATTTCACAAAAATTTCAGCTCTTAACTCATCCTTTAACCCCTTAAATACTGATCAAAAGGAGAAAAAAGTGTGACGTTTCGCTTGTACCGTCGCTTTTTCCGCCCGAGGCACTATGAAACTATTGAGTATGATTGCCTTTTTCATAGATTTGTCAAATAAAAAGTGTGGTTGCCCAAAAACTCAAAATATAACCTGTCCTCATCATCTAAAAACCATACAAACCATATACTAACTTCATTTTAGCTTCCTTGATACATTTCTTCTTCATTTGCAATTGGTTGGCCTATTGGTTCTTCTATGACTGTCATTTTGATGCCTTTGCTATGTAGCTCATCATGAATTAACTCTAGTTGTTATTGTAAATCCTTCACATGTTCTTTAAGCCTTTTTTTAGTAGCTTTCAGATGGGTGTTTATTATTCTGACAAACTTGGCTTCTTTTATTGCTGGAATTGTCCACTTGAAAAAATTGCTCTGTTTTGTCTAAAGTTTCAGAAACAGAATCAACTTGTCCTTCCCACACTGCCTTCATCATTTTAAGTTGTACTTTCTCGACACTGTGTTTTCTAGCTCTCTTTTTCATGACAACAATTTCATGATTTTCCAACTTTAACTTTTCCTCAAGGCGCTGAAACTCTGTTTTCTCTAACACTTTCTCTTTTCCCTTTTTTGATTTTCTGATTGTATCCTTTACTGTGGGTTATGTGAGATCAATAATCTCTTTAGGTGATTTAGCTGTATCAGAGGGTATTTGAACGTCTTTGCTACTCTCTATCAATTTCCTAGCATGCCTTGTCATAGGCTTTCTTGCTTGGAAAATGAAACCTACATCTTCCCCCTCAAACTCTAATCTCTTTGCAGACTTGGCCTTTTTCAACTTCTGCTCATCTTCCCCAATAAATTCAGCTTTGAAAATAGGCGTTTCTTCTATGTCAATGGCAGGAAGAATATCCTCTAGATTCCCCTTTGTTAATGAACTATCTTCTATAGCAACTGTCTTTCCTTTTAAAACCACTACTTGGCTTCTAGTTATTCTTTTGGTCCCTTGTTTGCTGATATCTTGTTCATGTTTTTCATCTTTGACAACCTTTGATTTCTGTTTTGCAGGTGGAAGAGTTGGTGTATCAAGAATTTTCATTTTCTCTAGCCCTTTCTCAGTTTGCTTACTTGGCTTCACTCTTGCAGGTTCTTTTGGTTTTGTAACCAAAGGTTGGCTTGGTTCTGCTGGTGGTGGTGATGGAACTCCTTTAGCTTTAGGTTTTCTTGCAGGAGTTAGGGTTTCCATCTCAAAACCATTAACAAATAGGAATGAAGACCAATCTTTGCCTATCTTTTGAAGTTCATCTAAAACTAATAATTTCATTAATCCATGATGAAATAATGATGTCTCACTCCCCTCAGAATTTTCTTGAACTTGATCAGCCATCTTTGCAAGAATTCTATGCAAATAAAAAGGTAGGTCAAGTGAAATCTTACCAGTGAAGTGTATAAGTAATTTGAAATGGTATGAATAAACCTTGTGATATCTGCCTTCACAGGTAAAATATTTTTTAATTTTGAGCATTAGTTTTGAATAATTATCTTTCATGCAGCTTCTTGGGATATCATTTTTGAGATCCATCTCAATGTGCTCAAGCTTCATGAACTCTTTACACTGCTCCATATTAAATTTGAAACCTTTGAACCAGGTTTCTTAACCTCTTGGAATCTCTATAACTACAACAATGACCTCTGGTGTGATAGAAAAACTTAGCATTCCCACTTTAGTGGCTGTTCCATTGAAATTCATAGCAAATTCCTTGGATGCCCCTATGTAACAGCCCTGCAATTTCTCACAAAACTGTAGGAAACCTACTCTACTGAATGCTTCCATCATTGCTGGGTCTTTAGTTATTACCTTCATGTCTTCAAGTTCATGCCTTAAGCACTATCCTCCTCTGTGTATTTTTATTTCCTCTGCCATATTTCTTCAGAGAACCTCTCTGCCTCGGTTGATATAAATCTTTCAGCCTCGCTTGATATGGGTGTATCAGCCTCGCTTGGTATAGATCTGGTAAACCTTTGTAAGAACCAGCCACAAGTTTGGCTCGATACTCAGAGCTCAGACATTAATAATTAAGGCAAAAGGAATAAGAATGACTAATTAGGAAAGAATTTGAATTTCAAGTGTCCTCTCATAACTAAAATGATGCCTCATTCATAACCTATAATGACCATGATGACTGAAAACGTGGGTGTGTACTTTGATTTCATCATTACATGACTCAAAAAACATCTATCCTACCCTTTCCCAACAGTTTATGACATTTGACACCTCGACTGACAAGACAGCTACAAAATTGTGCTTTCATAGCGCCTGTAGTGTATTTTATGTTGTTTGCGCTATGAAACTATCAGTGCTTTCATAGCGCAAATTGAATTTTTTTAACGTGATGCACTATGAAAATGAGATTTCTTGGCTAATTGGGTTGGTTTGACACAAAAATTTGGGAAATGAAATACAAATGGATAATGATGAGTGTTTGACATGAAAGAGCTTTAAAGAAGGGTTTATTTGAACCTTAGGGTGAACTTCAAACTATAAAAAATCTAAAATTGCCCCTTGATCAAACTTAAAATGAATCCTAAAACCCTATTTTGACTCATGAACTTATTTCACCTTGTCAAAATGATGTTTGAATTTTTTGAGTGATAACAACTTGAAGACGGTTCCCAACTCCTTTGGGAATTTACCGAGGATAGTATACATCAACATGTCTTCCTATGGTGGCTTGATGAGGGTCCCTGAATCGTTTGGGAGTTTAATTAAACTTAAATATCTTTATTTAAGGGGTTGCAATAAGTTAACCATCCTTGGTGGAACTTTTCAAAATATTACGCTTGAATGCATGTGTTTCCCTGAGTGGTGCATCAGATTGCACTCACCCCCCCCCCCCCCCCCAAAAATTTCTCATTAGTGGTCCCTGGAAAAATTACTATTGTTCCTTATAAACTCAACAGAATGGACAAGTGACACTAGAGAGTCAAGCTATTTGGAAAACTTGATATTAAAAATGCCTTTCTTAAAAGCGCTACTGCCTTATTTTAGGCGCGACCTAAGGAACTTGAAGTTTTTGGAGCTGTGAAGCTGCTGAGGTTTTAAAATATTTATGGATTCCTTTCTATTGTTGAATCAATTGATTGCTTTGAGGTTGGAAAACTTTTCACCAGAGTTTTCGCCTTCTTTCGGACGTGACCTATGGAACTTGAAGTTTTTGGAGTTCCGAAACTACATGAGTTTCAAACATTTGCCAGATTCGTTTCTACTGTTGAATTCGTTGATACATTTGAGGGTGGAAGGGTGTTCACCAAAATTTCATTTTAAAGAGGTTGAAGGGGAAAATGAAACATTGACAGACTCAGGAGGAGAAAGAACATTGATTAATTTGGAGAGGTGCTTGCTTTAGCTCCGATATTTGAGACTGTGTACCACACAAATAATCGAGGTATCATTTCCTACTTGTGTTTTCCCCAACCTCCAATATCTTGACACCATTGATTTTCCATATCTGGAGGTACCGGTAAAATTTCCAAGTGCACTAAGATCATTGATACTGTATAATTGTTCTAAATTGAGGAAAATAGGGGCACCATTTCCTACGTGTGTTTGTCCTAACCTCCAAGATCTACACATCATGAAATTTAATGATCTAGTGGAGATAACATTGCCAAATGCACCAAAAGAGCTGGGATTTGAATATTTGGCATGAGTCATGACATCACAACATGGACTCATAATAAAAGTGGAATATCTAATTTTTCAAAATTAAGGAAAATAGGGGGATCATTTCCTACTAGTGTTTGCCCCAAATTCCAGGATCTTAACATCCAACGTTGTGAAAATATGGTTGAAATTAAAATATTTCCAACTGAACTCCAATATATTAGCATAAGGAAATTTGAGGAACTGGTGGACGTTGAATGCCCCAACCTCCAACCTCTTGCGATCTGGGTTTGTCAAAAACTGGTGGAGGTTGGAACATTTCCAAATGGACATATAAAACTGCAATTGATCAGTTGTCCTAAATTGAGGAAAATAGAATGACTATGTGTTATTTAAAAACTTCTGAAGCCGGATGTAAGGCACAATTAAATGGAGGAACTGCCAAGTATTGAAGGAAAAAATGAAACGTGAGAAGAAATGAAACGTTAAAAAAATCAGAGGGGTCAAAGAACTAGAGGAGGTTGTTTGCCCCAAAATCCAACCTCTTGGTATTTGGGATTTTCATGAACTGGTGGAGGTTGCAAAATATCCAAATGATCTTATAAAACTACAATTGATCGATTGTCCTAGGGGTCAAAGAGCATTAATTAATTCAGACTCTTCATTCGTTTGACAAGTCCTTGCTTCGTCTCCAACACTTGGAACTGGTGGAGGTTGGAACATAGCCAAATGCACTTATAAAAATGCAATTGATTGATTTTCCTAGGGGTCAAAGAGAATTGAGTACTGATTCAGATTCTTCGTTCATTTGACAAGTCCCTCCTTCATCTCCAACACTTGGAACTACACAAGATACAAATATCAGAGGTATCATTTCCTACGATGTTTTCCACAACCTCCAACATCTTCACATCAGGTACTATGAAGATCTGATTGGGGTTCAGATACTGGAAAATGAACTCATAAAATTGAAATTTCACAGGTGTCTTAAATTGAAGCTGATCATTATAATAGCGTATTTTGTGCAGGCGATGTAGCTCTGATAAATACACGTTCGTTTCTGTGATGGGTTAGAAGAGATGCTAGGAATTGGAAATTTGAAGTCCTTAGTGGTGATGCGGGTATATGGTTGTATGAATTTGAAAAGAATACAGGGTTTGGACTCCGGTATCTGGTTGTATGAAGCTAAAAAGCATACAGGGTTTGGAATCCAAGAATTAGACGTTTCTTACTGATTTGATTTAGAAGAGCTGCTAGGCATTAGACATTTGACATCCTTGGAGGTGTTCAATTCAAGAAGAGATACAACTATAGAAAAAGGAAGTACAAATATATATGAAAATATTTTCCTATGGGCTTCTTTGATGGAGCATGCACTATGAGAGAATGTGGGTGGGGTGCATTGGTAGTCATTGAGAAAGGAAAAGTATTCCACTTCTAGTGGGAAGGTGGACATGGCACAAATAACAAAGCAGAGGTCAAGGTCATCGATTTATGGGGAGTTATGATAGTGGAAAAATGACTTAGTTTGGAGATAATTCAAATATATGGATATGCTAAGGGCATCATAGATTGGGTGAATGACTACACTCATTTCATCCCACCCATTCTATAGAACTGGATGAAGCCCATTCGAATCCTAGTAAGAACATTGAGAAAGGAAAGTTCCTCTACTTTTTGTGGGAAGGGAACAGTGCACCAAAAACAAAGCAGAGGTCATCTCTTTATGGGGAGTTATGATAGTGGAAAAATGGCTTAATTTGGAGAGAATTTAGATATATGGAGATGCTAAGGGCATCATAGACTAGGTGAAAGAATACACTCGCCTCAACCCACCCATTATATCGAATTGGATGAATCTCATTCGAATCTTGGTAAGAACCTTCCAACACATTCAGTTTGACCATATATATAGTAAACAAAACATTTGAATCGTGGTAAGAACCTTCCAACACATTCAATTTTATCATATATACGGTAAAAAAAAACATGACTATTGATCTAATGATCCAAGAGAGGTGTCCCTAGGGAACCTGGTAAGTTATTTTTTTCTTTTCTTTTGAACATGTTGTCATGGTTGATGTTGGAAGCATTAACTACTCATAGGATCATGGTTAATGGTGGAAGCATTAACTACTCATAGAAGATATTGGTTTTTTAAAACACACTACAAGGTATTTGTTATGATTTTTGGGTAGATGTAATGCTAAAAAAAAATAGTTGTAAGAAAGTATGATAATGGGCTACATAGTACATAAAATTCAAGGCTAATGGAATATATGTGTCTTAGCCTTTCTACAAAATATTAAGGCTAGAGCTCATCCAATGCTACAAAAATAAACACTCCCTCTTAGCGAGGAATGTGATCTAGTATTGTTGCCCTCCTAATAACAATACTTTGATTTTGCACCATCTCCTATTGCATTGCTAATGTCTGGTTGCTGCTTCTCACCAACTATTGCACAACTCTAATTTTTCATTGCATCTGTGTTATTGTTGACCCTACATACTGCTACAAAATGTTGCATCTGCACTGCAAATCCCTTTCATATGTTGCTGTTGCAACTGAGAATCCATCTGTTTCTGCGACTGAAACGAAGTTTCTACCATACCCATATATTCCCTGAACTAGATGAAATTAGCTCTTCCTAGAGATTTGATGAGTACGTCTGCTACCTCATCTCATATGGGAACATACTGCAATTGAACTACCCCACGCTGAAATGACACATGATATTAATGTGTTTAATTCTATCACGAAATACTGGATTCTCAGAGAGTTTTATGCAACTCTGATTGTCACATTAAACACTTGTAATTCCCATATTCTTCCTGAAAAAACTCACTAGTAGTTTCCTAAGCCATATAGCTTCACACGTAGTTGTGTTGGCTGCCATATATTCAACGTGTGCTGAGATTAGTGCTACATAATTATGTTTCCTTCTGCACCAAGAAACCATCCCTAATCCAAAGATGAAGCAATACCTGAAGGTACTTTTCCTATCCACTAAAATACCTTCCCTATCTACATCTATGAATCCGCTCAATCTAATGTCATCTCCTCTAGTATATTTCAATCCATAACTGATTTTCCCACATACATATCTAAGAATATGTCTAGTTGCTTCCCAATTTACCCTTTAGGTTCACCATGAAATGACTAAGGGTATTGAAAATGAAACAGATGTTTGGCCTAGTGTTGACTAGATACATGAGCGAACCAATGAGTTTTCTTTACAAGGCAGGGTCGACTTCGTTGTTCCCTCATGCATATATATTATTCCAATTCGTGATCATGGGAATTGTCGTGGGTCAGTAATCCTACATTCTGAATCTCTTCAGAATATATGTATCATATCTCCCTTTCCCAAGGAATATCACCCCATTCTTATACCATACTTCCAATCCTAGAAAATAATGCATCAACCCCATATCCTTCATGTCATATTCTTCTTCAATGGTTCTTTTGAAATCCTTTATGAGCCTTGATGATATTGTTAAAAATAGGTCATCCATATACAAAACAAGAATGAGAGGCTCATTATCCACCATAAAATAGTAGAGATTGGGATCCGCATCACTCTTGATGAAACCCAATTGTTGTAAATAAATGTCAATTCGACCATACCATGCGTTGGGTGCCTGATTGAGCCCATATAGGGATTTATTCAACCTGCATACAGGAGTGTGCTTCTCACGAGTCTCGAAGCCTTCAGGCTAATCGATATACACCTCTTATTCTATCACCCCATTCAAGAATGTTATCTTGACGTCCATTTGGTGAATCTCCCATCCCATTTGCACTAATAGGGATATTACAAATCTGATAAAGGTATATCTAGAAATTGGGGCGAAGGTCTCCTCATAGTCTTTCCATCCTTTTTGTGCATACCCCTTTGCCACGAATCTAGCCTTGTACTTCTCTAAACTGCCATATGGAGTGTACTTGATCTTGTAGATCCATCTAGAACCTACAACTGATCTATCCTTTGGTCTAGATAACTACCTCCCAAACTTCATGTGTCATTATAGAACTATATTCTTCTTCCATGGAATCCACCCAAACCTGATGTTGTGCGGCTTCTTGAAAACCGGAGGGTTCTACAACCTAAGCTACAAAGGCTTGGTATCTATCAATCTGTCTGCGCTTCCTCTTGTCGGTTCATGGAGATCTAACAAAATCCTTTGTGTCCCTAAAATTATCACATACTTCCCTACTAGTTCTACCACTAGTGGCGCTCAATTAGTTCCTCCTCCTGTTCCTATTTTTTTGTCTGTAGAGAACTCCCTAGATCTCCTACTACTGAGGAGATACTAATTCTAGTCATTGTACTCGACCCCTGTTACTGTCCTCGTGCTTGTCCTACTTGTTGTCCCTACTGCTGTTGGAATAATGGAACATCTATTGACTGATCACCTGCAAGCATCTCTCGAGATCTTCTGAAAGCTCTGTCTTCCATGAAATTTACATCTTGCCTTACTACAATCTTTTGGCTGCTAGGAATGTAGATCATGTATGCCTTTGAGGTCTCACTATACCCTACGAGGTACCCCTTATCTACAGTATGATTCAACTTAATGTGCTTCTCATCTGGAATGTCGAAATAAGCCATGCTCTCGAATATACTCAAATGAATTACTTCTAAATTCTTCCCCATGAAGACCACCTCTAGCATTTTCTTTGCCAATGCTCTGTGAGGAGTTATGTTTTGAATGTACACCGTTGTTTTGCATGCATCTTCCCATAGAAATCTAGGCAAATCCTGGTCACACAATATAACCTTTGTAACCCCGACTATTGTTTTGTTCTTCTGCTCCACTACCACATTCAGCTGTGGATTATATGGAGTTTTCCACTCTCTTTTGATACCCTCCCTCGCGCAAAATAATGTGAAGTCTTTATCCGTGTATTCTCCACCATTATCTGAATGTAGTACCTTGATCCTTTTCCCTTTCATGTTTTCTACGAAAGCCTTGAACTCTCTGAACCGATCAAATACCTCATCCTTGGTATTTAATAAATAGATCCGGATTTTCCTAGAGTAATCATCAATAAAGGTGATGAAATACTCGCTACCGCTAAGAGATCTAGTGGACATAGGGTCAAAAAAATATGAGTGTATCAATCCCAACATGCCATTTGCTATGTTGTCACTTCTGGGAAACACTTCCTTTGCATCCTTCCTAAGTACACAACCTCTACACACATCATCATGCTCTGTGCTAAGAACTAGAACTCCTGTTATAGTTTCTATGAGTATCCTTAGTGCTCCATGGTGTAAATGTCCCATCCTCCCATGCCATATTTCATCTAGCTCCTTCTCACTGTTATTTTCACTGCCTATCAGTGCCATTGGAGAATTGATATGAAAACTATGTATCCTGTTGCTCCGAGCTCCAATCTGCCTTACCGTCTTCGAGCTATGTTGCTTGACATACACTTTTTTTCCTACGAAGTATACATCGTATCCCTTGTCATGTAAATGAGACACTGAAATTAGTTTCATACCTAATCCTAGCACATGAAGCACATTAGTAGCGTTGGTGTTGGTTCCTTCTTCCGTCAGAAAATATATGGCACCTATCCCTATTGGTGTACAGTTTGTTTTGTTTCCCATAGTGATTTGGAAGTCCATATGTTCTTCTTGATAGCTAGAGAAGTATTCTCTAACTCCTGACATATGAGTTGAAGCTCCACTATTAATGTACCAAACACTAGTTGATGTTGAACCTGACAAACATGTGAACTCATCTTCCAACCTGGAAGATAATTTTGAGTCTTCTTGACTGTCAATTCTCTCCATGATTTCCTATGCTATTTCTCCTTTCCTCTCCAACGTTGATTTTGCTACTGCAAAATAGTGCTTTCTGGTTGAAGATCTGCTACGCAAAAAAATGTTTTTTCTCCCTCTGCCTCTGACAATCTTTCATCTGGAAATTTTATTCTTTGTCAACTCACTTAGAGAAATAAATTTTCCTCAAAAAATTTTCCTCCTGGCTATTGGACTGCACAACTTCTTGGGGATTCGAGTAGCTTCTTACACAGTGCTTCAAATATCCCTCTTCCTTTTTGAACTGAGCTCTTCTGCTTCAACCTTGTGCTTCGATACCATGTGAGAATTCTAAATCGAGAATCCTGTTTCAATACTGATGATATTTTTCTATTTTTAAATTAATTAAACAAATGATTTGTAGTTTTCTATGAAAATATCGAAACATATACATTGCATCCTTCAGAAAATATTGAGGAAAAAAATAAACGTTGAAAACTTGAGAAATTATAGCACACACAAATATATTGACACAATTATTTTTGGACAATTGTCCCCGGAAAAACCCAATGTGGGAAAACCGATGTAGCAAATGAGGGTTTCTTTATTAATCTTCAGCAGTAATTTAAGTACAAGAATTCGAACAATAAAACAGAGGAGAAATGCTTAGAAAAATTTAGTGACAAATTTATTAATCTTCACGACAACTTCTTGACCCTGGGATGGACCCCTTGCTCATACGATGGTGTCTCTGCATTACCCACTGCGCAGTGCACCTATGAACTGCGTCCGTCCTCATGTTGTCTCTTCCTGAATCTGTCCTGCACTCTCTAAACCACTATTGATACCCTATCTCTCTCACCTGCAACTCACCCTCTGGCTCTATCTTCTCTTGCCGAACATCAGCCACTGAGAAAATCGATGTGCTTGGGCAACTGAGTAATTGTGCTGGTTTATTCTCCATCTACCCATCGACTTCTTCTTATAATCTCTCGTTGAGACTTCAATGACCACGATTAAAACTTAATTGACGGCTCATATTAACTAAGACTCAATCCACTTCTTTTGCTAGAAGATTCACACCTGACTTAATAAATACCTTTTAATTAATCATATTTCCTAAGTTTAAACTTTGGAAATATTAAAAACTAATTAATTATTTTAATTATGTCATCTCTAGGTGGAATATCCAAAAACGGTTTGTGGGTCTTGGAGAATACATGTGTCTTGGCCTTTTTGAAAAATATCAAGGTTGGAACACATCCAATGCTATAAAAATCAACATGAATTACTTAGCAAAAAAATTTAGATTCTAGAAAATAAGGTGAATTGAAAGTTTGGTCATTAAATTGAGAGGGTGAACCCCATATTGATTGATTTCATTTCTATTTTGTGAGGGGAAAATGATATAACATACATATTTATTAATTTAATATTTGGGCTAAACATTCTTAAACACCTCTTCAATAAAAAATCACCCACTCAAACTTTCGAACCCTCAAATTTTGCACATGGGAAAATATTTTCCCTCTAAAATTTTCCATGGTTGTGATGTCCTGCTAGAATGTAAGTGGTGGCATGGTGGAATAATGCCTCAAAAATTGTCGGATTGTAGACGCTACATCTAGGAATATTGAATCCTAATGGGCCAAGTTCCAATGCTCTTATTTTAGGGGAGAGTTTGGAAAGGAATGTCAAGGTGTATAAACTAGAGTAGTTTGAGTTGTGAAACCTTCATTGGGAAGTTGTTATGTTATTTTATTTCATGTCTTGCGAACATGAGTTGTAATGATCATCGAGGTAGAAGTGAGGAGAGTGGAAACTTGATTCAAGGGAATTTAGAGTCACTAGCTACGATAAAACTTGTTTAAAAGGGTTCCATTGAGTTGATAATTGGCATATTGATAGACAACTATCAATCCCCTTCCACCATCACTTTAGTGTATCCCTAGGCTTGTGAAATCCAATTTCCTTCCTCTAATTATTTCAACTTGGCTGTATAATTTTTGTTGTGTCCCATGGACCTAGAGTAGATATATAGAGGATCTCCTGAGTGTTTCCTAAAGAATCCACCAAACCTAGCTTACCTCAGTTTCCTTTTGAGGCACCATCAAAATTTAGCTTGAGAAAGTTTAGAGGCGGAGGAGTCCACAAGGAAGGGAAAGGTGAGGGTTTAAGGAAAGTGGTTGAAGGGGAAGGTGAGCTAGGGTACAAAGTTCCTATAATGGGGAATGGAGGATTCTTCTATCGAGGCCTTCTATTCTTGGTCTAACCATGTATGTTCAATTATAGATCCTTGAATACTATTTTGGATGAGAAGCCAAAGATTATCTTGAGAAAGAGATCAATTGCAAACAAAGTTATGGTTTCTTTCTTTCTATATGGCCCAAAGGTGTCTTGGCAGGAGGATTTATATTCTATTTAAAATAGGATTGTGGAAAATTTTTGATCTCCAATTCCTAATGGCTTAAGGGATGCTAGATGTATCATGGTCTGAATGGTGCATGCTACTTTCCAAAATTTTCCAAATGTGACTCCTGTATGAGTAGAAATTGAATACGTGCCCCAAGTATTCAAGTTCAAGATGGCATAGGTAACACATGGAAGGACCAAAACAATTACACTTTTTTAAGTTATCCCCAATCAAATTTTTCCCTTGGATGAGGAGCCATATAAATATGGATAACTTTATCCATAGGTTTCTTTTCCAGATGTTTCTCCGAATGGTTTCTTCAGTGATCTCTCTAAAACCTTCCTAATCTCAAGTGTCTTGAAAATTTGGAATGGTGTTCCTTGTGTTGATATTGAAGTTTTTAATCTCTCTAATGAACACAAAAAATGCTTAAACAAAATGTATTCTTCCACTAGTCTTGGAATTCCACAATAGGTAGGGTCGTTGTACAATGCTACAAGATTACATAAATCTACACAATGTTTGTAAACTTTAATCTTAAAGGCTTGTTAAATGAACTAGATAAAGGTATGTTGTTGTAAAGGCATGAATTAATGCACAATCCATTTGAATGATTCATGTTGCACAAATTTCCACCACTAAAATAGATTTGCTTGTGGTATTGCTAAATCACTATTAATTTTATCTTGGTTCTATTGTTCCATTCTCCATTATTTCCTTTCCTTGAATCATATTTCCTAAAACAAACAATATGGACTAGGTAATATGAGAAGTGAGACAACGATTACTTGTACTTGCATGAATTTGTTGAATTGATCTTCTTGTTCTTTTTTCTTTCAATCTATGTCGTATTTTCATCATCCTTTCTCTAGCCATTTCTTAGGATTATTGTTGGTTTGGTACTTGAGCCCCTTTTTGAGAATAAATTCTTCAATATCGCATGTTTGTTGTCAATCTATGTGTAATTTCCAAGATGTGTTATTTCTCCATGAACGAAAGTTCTGTGTTAATTTTCCATGAATGGATGTTCGACTGTGTTTTGTTTTATTTTTTTTGGGTGGTAGAAAGAGCTTGATCGAGACATTCTGTGTTAATTTCCCATGAAAAAATGTTTTACTGTGTTTTGTTTTTTTGTTTTTGGGTGGTAGAAGGAGCTCAATCGAGCTCCTAGATCAGTAAAAATGGAAATTAATATCATTAATATTTGGTAATTGATGTTGGTCGGAAATTTTATTAGTAGAAGACATCAATTGAGCTATTTCAAATTTTCCAAAAGTGCTTGATCGAGTTGTTGAGGACACAAAAAACTGAGTTTTAGCTCCCCTCCTATAGATTTCTCTGCAGCACCATATTGTAACATGGAAAAATTAAGGCAATATTTGTCCTTAAGCGGAAAAATTGATCATGTTGGATTCATGAAGGAATCCTCTACCAATGGCACATGAGTTTGAAAATTTCAAATTCGTATGATATTTTTCATCTAATTTCTTTTAAACCTTGGGCTTGAAATTTTTTTGGACATTTTCAAAGGGGTTGAATGAAAAATCAATAAACAAAGAAATTTCAAAAAATTGCATCATCTTCATTATCGAGTCCTCTCAAAAGGCAAAAGGGTACTTTTGGGTTTTTAATTTATTTAAATAGAAGAAAAAAATCATGTCCGAATACATGAGTTTGAAAAATGAAATTCAAATATTAATTTACCAACTTTGAAAAATAATTAAAAGATATAATTTTGCATAAAAAAAAAGAAGTTTCAATATGCATAATTTAGTGTTCTTTGTGTAGGTCATATATATATATATTTCCCACATACTAGTCAAGATGTGGGAAAAATTCGAAGGGAAAACATTTAATATAATGGAAAATTGATAGATTATATGACACTAATATTTTTTGCAAAAGTATCATTAGGACAACAACATAATTCTCTACGAACTTTTTTTTTAGAGTTTCAATTCCAAAGGAATACAATTTTGAAATTTCATGGCCACATTTGGCCCATAAATGTAAATTACAACCTTGACATCTCCACCCATATAATATTGATTCACATCTCCAGCATATGTATGAGTTTTGAGAGTTTCAATTCCATAAAGGAGTACAATTTTGAAGTTTCATAGCTACATTTGGCCCATTAATGTAAACAATCTTGACATCTCCACCATATATATATATATATATATATATATATACACACCAGTTAAGTTATACACATGCATACAAGTTAAGATTTGTGAAAAAATAGAAGGGAAGGCACTTAATATAATGAAAAATTGACAGATTATATGACATGATACATTTTTGCAAAACAGATGCATTTTTACTCTAAATCAAAATTCACAAAACTTATATGAATTTTGAGAGTTTCAATTCCACAATAGAATACAATTTTGAAATTTCATTGCTACATTTGGCCCATAAATATAAGGCATTTTCATATCTCCAGCCATATAATATTGATTCACATCTCCACCATGTAATATTGTAAATTTTAAATGTTTTCTGACAAATTTTTAATTCTAAATATTATAAGATAGCAATCACTATAAAGTGAGTTTTTGAGCATACCACATAAAGTTGGAACTAATTATAATAACCTACCATTTTGATATTCGCTCAAATATAAATACAAATTCTAGTCACAATTAAAAATAATCATAATTACTACACCATCTTAAATCACATTTAAAAGTATAATTTATTTACATGTTTATTTAACCATTGAATTTAAATATAAAATGAAAATTTATTATTAGTTCTCATACTAAACAATTAGATTAATATTGACAAACCGAACATATAACTTATTAACACAAATATAATATCAAATTTACAAACTTAATTTCAAATTTATCAATACTTTTAACATGTAACTTGTTAACTTAATATTAACTTGAAAACTTAGCCTCAAACTTATTGACACGAACTTAACATTAAATCTTTCAATATCAATACAAACTTATTAGCTAAGAATAAATTTATTTAACTATTAACACTAAACATTTTAATATTAAAACAAACTTATTAACGTGAAACTTCTCATTATTAACAAAAAAATTTATAAATTTATTATTAATTAAAACTTATTAACATTAAACCTATTTACAGAGACTTAATATACTTCCTATGAGAGAAAAAAAACAAACACAATATTGGAATTTGAAATGAAAACTCATGTCTCTAAACATTAATATTATTAAAATTTTGAATATTAAATTGGTGGTATATAAACTTAATATACTTCCTATGAGAGAAAAAAAACAAACACAATATTGGAATTTGAAATGAAAACTTTAAAACTAAACATTTTATATTAAGTATTAATATATAATATTAATTGTTTTTATATTAAATATTAATATTTATAATATTAAATTGATTATATTAAACATTAATATTATTAAAAATTTTAATATTAAATTATTAGTATATAATTATTAATACCAATAAAAATAATATTAAATTTTGAAATTTAAAGTTGTTGAAAAAACATAGAAATTCGAGAATTTAATATTAATGAAAACTTCAAATTAAATTTCAAACTTCGAATTTAAAATTCAATATCAACCGAAACTTTTGATTATTACAGACTTGAAAATTGAAATGCAACCTTTTAACAACTTTAAACACAAACTTAGCATGTACTCCCTTCCACAAATGGCAATTGGCGAAGATCTAGTATGGGATTCAAGGCCGTTCGACCTCATCCCCACAGTCCGTCTTCTTGGAGATCCACGGTCGAGTTCATCTGGTGGGAAGACTTGGTTATCCTTGCCAAACCCTAGCTAGCCCTCCATATGCCTCGACTTTCACTTCTCCGGTTTTTGTTCCATTAGGTTACTATAGAGCAGAGTGATTCCTGAAGTGTCATGCAGGTTTGTGGCCGACTGTGGGTTGAATACCTCAGTGATCTTGTTCATTGATTACAGTGGATGAACACCTCTGCCCCTCATCCTTCGTCTTCTGTCTAGTACTTCAAATTCCTGGTGGTTGCTCGAATCCCTGACGTTAAAACAAAAGTCTCCTCTCCACGTAGACCACGTAATCACCTCAAATTTATGGCAATAGTCCTTGTTTTACCTTTTGGACTTAACACAGTTTCCATTCAATGAATTTTTAACCTTAAAATTGTTCTGATGATTCTAGCTACTCATTTCTAGATGGAATGCGAAGTCTGTTTCTTACAGGTACATGAGTTTTTTTTTTAATAAGAACTTTCTATTTATTTGCGTTCTTCCTGTGCAATGTAAACTTTCACCTATTTCTTGTTTACTATACAGAGTCTTACGTTTTCTTTTTCTTTTTCGATGCTTGCAGGTGAGTTCCTAGAATTGAAAGACAGTCTTCCTGCAACATGTCGCTTTTGTTACCCATCAATTTAATCCCAGTTCTGAGTTAGCTTGCACAACTCCCTCCAGGTCTGCTCTTAAGGATTCCGCGTGGTGGCAAGGTTTTAATGCTCCTCACGCATTTACACTTTTCCAGGAATGAAGAATTCTTCCCAAATCTAGTTTAATGGCCCCACAGATGAGCATGTTGTTTTCTGAATTAGCTATAATGTTAAGCGTTCTGTCTATCACTTTCATGAAGACCCTTTATATGTGAAACGATATTCTCTTAAGAGAACACTGATATTTTCTCTAGCTAATGTTAATACCAAAACTTCGGCTTTCAGGATTTGATTATTGTTTTGATTACATAGCGGAAATATGCTATTACAGTTTGTAAGAATGTCTTTAAAGACACATTTGGATATTTTTGCTCCTGCTCTTTATGTATAAATAACCGAACCATGGTTCTTGTCCTGCATTTTCTTCATTATATACATATATTTCTTACAGATTTTGCACTCTAGATTTCTGTATATATTATAATGCATTATCTCTGTTTATTACATCGCCATATTGTTTTTGGTTGAGGGTTATATTTGTATATGATCTCAATACTATCTTTACTCTTAAATATTTATGAATATTTTTCAGCTATTATACTGTGCGGAGTTTATATTTTATTTCGGGTGTCCTAACCACCGAACCACACCGTATAGTTGACATGAATAAAAATGTGTACTGGGTTGGGATCTCCTGTACCCAGTGCCAACAGTTATTCCGACTCAGTTTATGATACATGCATCCTATTAAATTAGATACAAATATCTAGAGTAAAAATGCAATGAACACTTTAGAGATTTCACATTTTAGTTAGTTTACTGTGAGTATTTTATCTACCATACTTTCTTTGCAACCTTCAGCAAATGATAAAATATCTACAAGATTAAAACTGTAGAATTTACTGGAGTAGTTCACAACATCTTGCCTTACTATACAGAGTAATATAAATTTCATAACTTCACATTTCTAAGAAAAGTTTCAGCAGAGAAATATTGTAACACAGTCTTTCCCTGGTCTAAATATCTGTTATAGTATACCATAACTGAAGAACATAAATTCTTTGAAATAATTGTGTCAGGCTGTGGTGTCCTTCTAACCTTCAATAGAGGCTGTTACGTCCTCTGCTGCCACCATGCTCCACTCCTGAAAAGGTACAAGTTGACAGTAGATTTTCTGCTGTGACCTCATGACTGCAAGTCCAGTCAATGCTAGAAAACTTCAAGAATTTACTGAGTGTTTTCCACTGGTCTCTACCAGCTCATGAAAATTTTTCACTCTTCCTTCACCCATAACATAACCCCCATTCCTCACTAGGATCAACTGTCCAACTTTCAGTTCTTGGAAAACATTTACCATTAGCCTTTTTACTTTTACTTTCCATAACTAATTTTATTATTCATAATTAAAAAGAAGGAAAAATAACTTTTTAAACAAAATACCAATTCTCTCAGTCTTTTTCCTTAAACAAAATTAAAAGTCATTTTAACTAGTTAACCACTAGTTAGCAGTAAATGGAGCTGTCACAACTACTAAGAATATTTGGTCATATAATATTTCTTATTCACAAAATATATACCATCAACCTAATAATAATTTCTGATAATTAAATTGTAATTTTGAAAAATCAATCTTAAAATAAACATGCTTATAAACATAATTATCTAGCAATTACCCCAAAAGGTGCATAGGTTTACTTAATTGGAAAAGTTATATGAGGGATGCATTTGTATGCATGTATTGCATTAAAGCACATTGAAATTAAAAATAGTACATAATGTTTTAAAATTATTCTAAGAGACTTAGTCTTTAGAGATATGGTCCAGCAGAAAATTTTTGTGAATTAATAGTTTTCAAATAAGCTTCCTAAAGGGGTTACCATCTTCCATTTCTTCATGGTTACTATCTTCCATTTTTTCATAGTGTTTTTTCGAAAAAAAAGTTTTTTGCAAATAAAAAGTTCTCAAATATTTCAATTAATTTTTTAAAGAAAAAATAAATTGAAAATATTTGTTCTCAAGTGTCTTGAAAAAGTAATTCATTCAAATATTTAAAAGTTATATTTTTCTAATTCTTGTTTTTTTTTTTGGTGAATTTCGTAGGACCTCTCTATTTTCTATTATATAAAGAGCAATTTGCTATAAAAAAATAAATAGTCTTAGTAGCCTCAACCTGCCCGAAAGAAACCAGGTCTATTGGCCACTACAAAAAATTATAAGCCGACCAGTAGCAGTATTGTTTTTTCCTCCGATTAATAGTTAAAACACTCTGACTATGTCCATAGAAACTACAAATAAAATAGATGCTTGATTTAATATCGACAAAAACCATGCTAAAAGAAACTTGTAAAGGAATTAACCATCTGAAGACTCAACAGGTGCAGGGTCTTTAGCAATAGACCCTGGCAGCTCAACTTGCAGCAAAGTAAGTATTGCTGCTCCATCCATGCCATTCGTGCGCTAGCTTGAACTTGGATCTTAGACATTTCCCATAATTCTTGTTTAATTTGATGAAGCTCAAACAGTATGGAAGAGTTGATTTGGGTTTCCTGTTTACTGAGCAATGCTTTTTCCAAAACACACTTAATTTTCCAATATGTTTTGACAGATTGCTGGAATAACGAAAATCTGCCCCTGGTGTTACCTGGGTCCGACAGGAAATCCAGTTCTGCTTGCTGGCTCTGCATGTCATCCTCCTCATCAGTACTGTCCCTTTCCCATCCCTGAATAACCTTCTGAATCTACTGTGGACTACCAATCTCATAGCTTTTTGCTAAACTTTCAAGCGTCTGTTGAGGAGTCTTTCGCCCTCTTTTACTTGTTTCAGCAACTGGAGTGGAAGGAATTTTCTTTCCCTTTCCCTTAGTCATTGTTAGTTGAAGACACCTGTTAGTTTCTTTGACTGATAAATACCCTGTGTAGCAGACAGTAACGAAGAGGGAAATCTTAGAACAAAGATTAAAACCCAGATGGCTAACCAAAAACTGTGGAGCTCCCAGCCTGCTGATGCGGAACCAAACCAACACAAGACCATAGAAACGTTGTAGAATTCAAGCTATCGAAATAACAAAGGGAGTGGACCATTTGCAAAAGGGAGCTAGGGCAAGATAATCAAAACCGTAAAAGTGTTGAAGGGATAATAAAGACGTGCGAATTTTGAAATCTAGCGAATAGCTGTATCCCGAAGGAAACCCAACCAACTTCACAAAAAACATAATGTCCACCGAGGTCAGGACTTGGGTTACAAAGAGACTGATGGAAAACCTGTATGGTGGAAAGTACGAAAACAGAGCGGCAGTACAATTCAAAAAATGAAATTCAGTACTAGTACTAAACCTTTGAACAACACCATGAGGAACAAGCCCGGTATTATCCATGCAGAGATACTGATTGTCATCATGAAAATGCAACAGAGGATAGTCAAACAATTCAGCCCCAAACGGAAAGGAACAGCAGCAAATAATGGGCGAAAGATAGCTATTGAAACCTGTGAAAGAAAAGGAAAAATCAGGACTACGAAAACAGGGTTGAATATGAAAATGGATCCCTTCAATCATGACATGCAGAGAAGATAAACCTAGAAAGAGAGCTTGAATCGGTGACAATTCTGCATAGCAACTTAGAACCTCTGAAGACATTGGTGAAAGACACAGAGAACTGAGTAAAGAAACCATAATGAGAGGAGCCATAACGTACCCAGTTGCCCAGCATTGTTAGTCCCGCTCCTGCTGCTTCCTCGACACCGTGCAAAGATGTTCGTTGGCTTACAGAGGAATAAAATCTCAATACAGGCGAAAACAACTAATACCCTCTCGATCCCACTACCATGATACAGGTTGTCCTACCCACCACTTAATTCAATATAGGGAAGCCATAATTGTTAAGCATGCAAGGCGGCCCATTAATCTTACCATAAATGAAACATGATAGGCGGCTGACACAACACCCCTGTGGTGGCCTATGGTGTCACGCAAGTATCATGTTCCACGATCAGAGGAGAAAAGCTAAACCACTCAAGTTGACCTTAATTTAGTTTATGAAATAAAAAACAATTTAATTTCAATTCTTCTAATTCTTGATACATTTCGATTTGGTGAATTTCATTGGGATAACATGAGTTGCTATAACAAGTTCAAATGGTGTTGTGGTTTGCATATATAGCATCATTTTCTGGGATTTGAGCTCTCATGCAGAGAAACTCCTTGTACCATTTTTATGTTGGATTAAACCATGTCCATTTATTATTTTTAACGAGCTATTTCCCTTGATTGGTGAGTGTTTCATTTGTGAAGTTTTGTTGGTAATGGTCAAGTAAGGATGGGTTTTAAAATTGCACTATTGTAAAGATTCAGAGTAAAGACTTTGAAGCGGTGATATCCTTGACCTAGGGCGACATGAGGGCATTGCTTACCGTGATAGTCACATTGTTTGTACCGATGGATATCAGTTTAGGAATGACACTACTACATGAAAGAGACTTTTAAAAGACAGACATTTTTAGAAATAAAAATCTTGTCTTAAAAAGTCAATTTTTTATTTTAGTCATTTTAAATTAAAATTCAATATCAATTGAATTGCCTTAAATATAAAATTTAAGACAAAAAGAGTTTGAGACAAAAAATGTTTTAGGACAAAACTTTATATTTAAGACAAAAAGAGTTTGAGACAAAAATATTTGAAGAGAAATCTTTATATTTAAGACAAAAACAATTTGAGACAACTTTATATTTAAGACAAAAACAGTTTAACAGTTTGAGACAAAAATATTTTAAGACAACTTTATATTTAAGACAAAAACCATTTGAGACAAAAATATTTTAAGACAATAACAATTTAAGACAAAAATCTTTTAAGACAACTTTATATTTAAGACAAAAACAACTTGAGACAAAAATATTTTAAGACGAAACTTTATATTACAATGGCCACGTAAAACAATGGCAATTAAGACAAAATTCATTTAACACAATTAACAATTAAGACAAAACCATATCAATTGAAGACAATAATATCTAACATGACTTGCAAAATTGACTCTGATAGTGCACCCTAAGTCTACCAGTGTGCAGGCTACTACAGTCTCGCTATACCGAGGTTGCTATTTCACTTATCATTCACGTTATCTTATATAAAGACAACAATTTGTTGAGCTCCTCGTTTTGGTGGGGTAGTTGACTCTAAAAAACGCGACAACTTTTCCTGACAAGATTTCTCAGACATCAATCCCTCTTATGTCCCTTCAATCTCTATTGATACGATTAGAGACAACTTGTATGTCGTTGCATTCGACACTACTACAAGAAGGGAGCTTTTAAGACAAGAAATATTTTGTCTTAAAATTTTCAATACAAGGCGCTAGTAAAAAAGGCAAAAGTAAAGGATTAGGGGTTTGTCTTTATGTTGTTGATGGGTTCTTGAAGAAGCAGAGCGATGGAGGCCGAAAACAACTGATGGGATTTAGGGCAATGGAGGCTGACAACAGAGGTTCTTAGTGAGAGGAGTGACGGGGGGCACTTTTCTTTGGACATGGATACATTAACATAGATGAAGTATTTTTCGGGTCTCCATCGATCGTGTTTTAATTTGTGTTTTTTATTGTTTTCATTTATTTTGAACCCTACTTCTATCTTTTGGTTGCATCTATTATTACATTACAGTTGTGCGAAACCCGCGGGGTCATTGACAACATGGATTAGATTCACATAAAGGATGGTGGAGACAAATTACGGAATATACATTGGTAGACAATATACCTACTTCAAAATATCTACAAAATTTTGCTTGAGAAACGAGATCACGAGGACAAAAGATAGGATTTTGGAACCATTAGTCGCAAAATTCATAAGGGCCGTTAATTTTGGTTGTAAGTGTGGAGATGAAATGATTAAATGTAACATTTATTGGTGCAATTACTGGTGTTGTTTGGACATGCAATTATCTGAGCTAGATTCAGTTTTTATCATGATTCTGAATGATAACATGGATCTCTACTAGTTATTTTGTTTCAACGTACTCTAATAACAATTTATTTTCCACTCTAGTTGTTGGTATACACTGTGGTTTATCTGAGATGCACTAGCTAGTTGTTTACATTGTCTTTCTTCTGAACCTTTTCTCCTGTGGATCTTCCTGCTCCTTCTCTGGTTTGGGAATGGTCAATCAGGGGATTTTCGAGGATCTTAGCTACTACCTGTTGTTCTTCTCTATGGTCTATCTGAGACACACTGGCTGGTTGTTTTACATGGTATTTCTTCTGAACCTTTGCTCCTATGGATCTTCCTGCTCCTCTCTGGGTTGGGATTAGTGGATAGGAGGATTTCTGAGGATATTTACTGCTACGTAAGTGAATTAATTTTGATTGATGGAGTTGGTAACATATTTCAATTTTGAACTCGATCACGAAGGAGTCTCTTGGGGTCATTAATTGGTCTGGGGGGTTATTTATTTTCAAAGTTGGTCATTGATTATATGAGGCACAATCCATTAATGGTTTGCGTTGTGATTGAAGATCTTTGTCGATTGTGTGCTTGATTATATTTTATGAAGGAAATTGGTTTATGGTGATTGGCCAGTCTATTTTATTTGAAGGGGTTTCCTAGTGGATTGAGCTGGTGGCAACCTACATCGAGTGGTGTCAATAATTGATAAGTGACATTAATTTACCTTGTCTACATATTTTATCGAGGTTTTTTCATACATTACTACATAAGGTATTTTTTAGTAATGCTCTCTTCTTTGGTGCATATATAGGTGGGATTGTAGAGTTTCAGTGTTGTCCGTTGTACAATTGGCCTTCACATCTATCAGTAGGATGTCACTTGATATTGAAGGAAACTAGGGTGGTGATGTGCCATTACTCAATGTGTTGGTACATGCGACTATTGAGGCGGAGAGTCGTGGCTGCCCCAAGTCGGGAGTCTATCCCTTTGTGACATATTTTGTACATGAAACTATACATGTGGATTCAAATGTTTCGGTATCCCCATTGGTTATTGAACCCCAATGTGGTAATCCACGGAAAATGTTTTTCCATCATTCGTGGAAAAAGAAGGAAGTTAAGGTTGATCTAGATTATCAGAAACTCGTTTTTGATTCCAATGTTTTTTGGGACTAGGTGGTAGGATTACAAAAATGGGATTTTGTGGGTAAGTGGTTTTATCTATGAATGGATGGCTCTCAGATGGCGTCCTGGGTTAAATAACATTGGTAACCTATTCTTAATTACTCTCCTATTTTCAAAATTTTATACAATCAATTGTTATGCTTCCACTTTATTAATGACAGAAATGTTGCAAAGATTTTAGGATCATATTGGGTTCATGGTTGTGGTTTCCTCTCTTTAAATCACTGACATGTGGGATTTTACCCATACCTGGAATTTCCATGAAAGAAATTGGTTTCAAGCTAAACTCCCTGGTTTACCGCTCATATTCTAGTCATGTGAATCACTAATGATGATCAGAAATTCCATTCGTAAATTTTCTTTCCTGGTGGAAGCAAGCCTGTTACAGAGAGATAAACATATCAAATGGATTTTGGTGGAGGTGGACTTTGCTATTGGCCTTCATGTAGAGGTGGAGCTCAATTAGGGTGGCTTCTCTACTAGGAAACAAATTGACTATTGGGTAATTCCTTTTCGTTGCCTGGGTTGTCATAATGTTGGACATTTTATTGACTAGTGCCAGCATAGATTTGGAAATCGACGACATGGAATATCAAATACTATTTGCGATGGGGGTCGTCCATTGACATCTATACACTCTTCAGCAGCTTAGGAGATTGGTCAACACTCTCTCTCGGGTAAGCTTAAAATCACACCACCTATGACATGTCTTGAGCAACATATTTGTAATGATTTGGCATTGAGTGATGTTTCTCTTAATAATTCTACTTTTCGTCCTTTATGTATTTTTTTCCCACATATTTAGTTATCACATTCTGATTGTATTAAACATTGATAGATTGGAGGTTTCTGTGGTGTATATTTTGAGATGCAAAACTCAGAATATCCACAGTCTTCATTTTTAGTCTACATTTAGAGTCTAAATCAAAACTCATCTTCAGGAAAAACTAGGTACTAAGAAGATAATAGATTAGGGTAAATAAAAAGAGGAAATAAAGATGAGAGGTGAAAGAGCCAACCAGCTCCTAATTTTTAAAAATATTTAATTAATAAATTAGTTATTTATTTTAGTTTTCAACCAAATTTAATTCTAGCTATGTATTGAACATTATTCATTTTATATGTACCAGAAATTGCTCCTACTTCGAACAATTTGGAATCTACCCACACTCTATCTTTTGATGCGAATGGGACGACCTCCACTATTGATGACTCATTGAATGTTAACCCTAACCTTACTCACATTCAATTTGGGACTTATTTTGGAGACCTTTCTCCTACCAATTCAATGGGGATTGATATCGAGTTTCCCCGCCTTCAACCTGATATCCATCTAGATACCCTCTTGATTCATTCATCATCCTCTCCTAATATCTATATCATTCCCAATTCTTGTCATAATGTAACCATTAGAAATGAATGATGTTCGAAACCTTCGAATCATTTGAATGGGGTTGATACTGATCTTCATAATATTTCTGCAACATTCGATCCTGGTCCATCATCTTCTTGTACATCACCTTTTGTTTCTTATTTATCTCCTATTCAAGCCCTTAGAGATTATTTGCCCGATTATGAGGGCTTACCATGATAATCATGTACTTAAACATTAGGGGCTTGGGGAGTTCCCGAAAAAATATCGTACTCTAGCATTTGATTGGGGTTAATCACCCCTTTATTATCCTCTTACAAGAGAAGATGATGATTGGAGATAAAATTTGGCCTATTCTCCTTCGTATATCTCCTGGGTGGCGGGTATGTGTTTTGGATGATTTGGGTTTATCTGGTGGTATTGTAGATTTTTGAGATCCTAAGGTCAAGATTTTTTTGTCTGTAAATCCTTTGGAGGTATCCTTATACTTGGTTTCATCAGGGGATCGAAGGACATATTTAATATTCTTAATACATATGCGCCATATTCTTCGAGAAGATACTTCTAGGATAAATTGGAATCTTGTTGCCTGTTAAAGATGGGGTCCCTTATTTTGGCAGGGGATTTGAGCCTCACCATTGAAGATAATGAGGGTTGGGGGGGTCATTGCAGAGTGGACTAATTGGCGGGGTACTTCAACGATATTTTTGGCAAGAACCACTTAGTGGATATTTTGTTGCCTCCCTTTATTCCGAGATGGAGAAATGGTTGGGATGGGTCTGTAGGCATCACTAGGAGACTTGAAAATTTCATGCTTCATGAAAATTTGGTGGAGTGTTTAGGTTCTGTGAAATATTGAGTTATTCCATCCCAAATTTTAGACCATTACCCTATCATACTCTAGTGGCAGGTAGATGGGGATTGGGTTGATATATCGTTTGAATTTGATTCATTAGTGCATACGTTTTGGGCACTAGAATCAGATCCCTTGATCACATTTCCTTTGGAAATTATTGGGATTAAGTTGAGGGCTCTTAAAAATTTTGTCAGTAACTGGATTAAGACTAAAAAAGGGAAGCATATTGATGAAAATTTGGCTATTGATAAAAAAAATTGGTATATTGGTTGATCCTTCACATGCATATTATTTTTGGTGGTGCATCAATTACTAGTTGTGGATTTAAAAAAGAGTAAGAATGATGTTCTACAATTACAGGAGGAGGAGTGGAGACTGAAAATCCATGCTCTCTGAGTATCAATAGGAGACAAGAATGCATAATTATTTCATAGTTATGCAACAAAGTGTTTAGAATTAGGTAGGGAAAAAATTAATACAAATTATCTTACATGAAAACTGCTTGTGTTAAATATTTACTTATTATATTCGTTCATCATTATTATTATGTTCAATACATCAAACAATTATCAAAATATTAACATCAGTGACACAATAGTTAGGCTCCAAGTTAGGGCTAAAACCCCTCCTCTTGAGGGGAAAACCTACAAACCTCTTCTTATAGATTCTTCTCTAGATGACTACAAATACCATGACCATAACCTTGACCTAAATAGTCTCTCCTAGACCAAGACACAATCACCCTCCTTGATTGCACCATGTAGCACTGTGATGCATGTATCATTATTGAGACCTTATACCGAGCATCACCTTTGCACTGAGAAACACCATGACAAAGCTCTTGTATTTGTTGGAGTATCCCTTCTTAACGTTGTGTATTACTGAGCTTTATCCAAGAGGATGAACTAAATGGTAAGCTTTGTGATCAAGTTGTTTCTATTTTGAGTGGCCCTGGATCCAATTATAATTATGTTAATCCTGACCTGGAGGATAAGTGTAGTTTGAATAAATAATCGCATGCAGAGTCTTGGTTAGTGCAGTCTGATACAGGTACAAAGAAGTGAGTTCATCATTGGGTAAGAGCTTATGCATTTGAGTTGAATGGTATGTCTACATCAGCACATTTGAATGTCTTGTCATTGGGTTTGTATAACATAATTTTGGGTATTGTATCTCATAGGAACAAAGTGGACTACTATGTCAAAGCTATTGAGTGCTTGGATGAAAATGGAGAAAAAAGAGTCTTTCAAGGTAAGAAGAAGGAAACATAAGTTAGAATGGTGACAACTATGCAGACAAAGTGTAGTCACAGGAACATGTGTGTGTTATTTGCAGTACATATTTCTAGTGACAAAGATAAGGAAGTTGAGGATGCAGATGTCTTGAGAAAGTACCTAGTTTTACAACAATTTTAGGATGTATTTCCTGTAGATATTTCAGATTTTTCGCTTCACAGGGAAGTGTATTTTTATATTGAGTTGGTACCAAGGGCAACACCAAAAAATTAATTTACAAGGGATCCTTTAGCATGTTTATAAATTTTAAAACAACATGCAATTTATTTTGGAAGAAAATAATTGAAATTTTAGTTGTCTTTGTTTGTGGAAGAGCCAAGCCATGCAATGATACATTTTTCACTTTTGATGTGAAGTGCTTAGATAACTTAGAGAAATGTATAGTTAAAATTTAGTTAAAGTTAAGGCCATCTTATAATATTTGTTGAGATAAACTAAGAAAACTTTCACTTTTAAAAAAGATCATATTACCATATGTTATCATTTATTTTGAAATATTGAATATAAAATTAGAAAACAAAAAATAAATAATTCATTTTAATTTTTTATTTTATTTTTATAATAAAATTAAAATAATTCATAATTTTAATCACTTGATAAGTTATAAAAGCTAAAATTAATAACATTAGATATGTTTTGAAATACTTTAATGTCATTTTTTTAATATTATAAAAATCTCAAATTAGTTAATTTCACAATTAATATTTTAATATCTATCAAAATCCTACTCATATACTTTCCAACAATCCTTTATACACTTTTCGAAAATACGGAAATAAAAGTAAAGTATTAATTAAAATATACTTTCACTAATCTCATTCGTCTATTTCCAAAATACAGTCATAACAATAAAATAATAAAAATTAGGAATGACAATACCAACAATCCTTTATACACATTTCGAAAATACGGAAATAAGGAAATAAAAGTAAAGTATTAATTAAAATATACCTTTCACTAATCTCATTCATCTATTTCCAAAATACAATCATAACAATAAAATAATAAAAATTAGGAATGAAAACACAATTAAACAATTCAAAGCACCGCCCAGCATGCAACTCGCTTAAACTCTCCAGACATGAGTCGTGATAAGCGCATAGGACCATCGCGATGTGCTCTTTCGTCGTCTCTTCATTCAGTCTTTGTTTGAATGAAAGAAAGGAAAAATACCAAAAATTCACGCGACTACATATTTCAGAAATCGGGCAGAAGACGAATATCTCTAAGAACCCTCAACCGATGGTCCTCGCACTTGCAAGAGCAGGCGAATAGATTGTAGGTATAGTATGTAGGCAAGCAAGCTGACCCTAGCTGAGGCAAACCCACCCATCACAGGTGGTCAAGGTGTGGTTAGATCCCAACTCAGAATCCATGGCTTTGATTCTTTCAGATTCATCGTGCCTTCTGTATTCTTTGAATTCCCCTTCTTGTTAGTATGAATATTTCGTTGTAAAATATCACTTTAGCTATGCATAACAAATAGCCCTAACATCGCTTATGGCTGCAAAATATCTTTAACTTTGCTGCACAAATCCAGATCTAAGCACAAAAGACATTAAGCAGATAAAATACAATGTGGCTCCATGCATCCAATGAACAAGACAAGAATAATGTATTTAAAATAATTTTGTATTATATTAAAAGGGGGCACCTGAGAGGAAAAAAAGAAAGGTGTTTTCCGGTTCTCCTCAATGGGATGGGTTCTTGAAAGTCCTTAGTGTTTCAGATCTAAAATTCCTCTCTCTTATTGGTGTAGAAAACCTAGACAAACATAGAACTCAATGGGAGCTCATAAAAAAAAATGGAAAATGGTGACCAAAAGTAGATCTAGAGTGATCTAATGCAATGGAGGTGACTAATGAATGGGGAAAACCCTCCTATTTATAACAAAATATTAGGGTTATCTAGAACTTGTTGCAGGAATAAAATATTATTAATCAAATTCTAGAACCACCCTTTAGGAATATTTTATTATATTTGTTGGAGGGAAAAGGTCTTTTGACTTGGGTCAATTCCTTTATTTATAAACAATAAATAAATAATGGTTATTTAATTATTTAAAAATGATTTAGTCAAATTTAACTAGGAATATTATTTAAATAATGATTTAAATAACTTATTCCTAGGAAATAATTAAATAAATAATGATTTATTTAATTAATTTCCTTGTTTTGGGTTAAATATGACCAGGAAATATAGACAAATGTTATTTTACATGGTGAAAGCAATTTTACTTAGGGTAAAATTGGTCTTACATGGTGTACTTAGGTTCATCTAATGATAATGGGTTAGATGACCAAAAAAATGGTGTAACAGATTTCCCCCCAACGTACGAGTGTTAGGAGAAAATCGTATGACCAAAGTACGTTGTAAGAACTCAATCACTAGGCATCAAGAGGGAAGTGAGAGAGATAAATGTAAGGTAGTCGAATGTGCTAAAGGACTAGACCCGGAGGAGACGAGACTTATAGGTGCAACAAGTCTCTAGGTGATGAAGTGGTACCAGTGTTAAAGGCGGTGGGGGAGGCATACTTATGCCCGCCGATATAATAGTACAAATAATAAGGCGCCCGGAAAACCACGGAACACAATAATGAAGCATGTGCTGGCCTAAACATGAGCTAGATAAATAAAATGATGGATCCCACATACATGCGATGCCTGGAATAACCTTTAGGACTTATACAAGAAGATTTTAGTACATGAGATACAAATACACCCGAATGCCCCCTACACACGGGGAAGGGCTCGCAAAATCTGACTGATACATGCAAATCGAAGAGGCGTTGCAAGTGGTTGAGGCCAATATCATCAAATGAGAGGAGCTGCATCAAGGGCGGAAATGAAGAAATCATCCGAGCATGTGGGGGGCTACCTGCAGGGCTACCCCCTCATGAGGGTTGAGACATTTCACACGCGCCTGGGAATCACCAATAGCTGCTGCTGCATTACTGGACCATCAAGTGTAGAGATCACGATCATGCTGAGAGCTCGAACCAAGGTACACTGCCCCCTAGACCTGGCTTCTGGAGTAAATGAGCTGATTTCGATAGAAGTAGGTCCGCCATAGGTGAGGCAATAAGGGAACCCCAACTAAGGCACGAGGGAAAATAGTAGAGTGATGAACAGACGGATATTAATGGTGATAATTAAATGGGGTATGATCCAAAGGGGATCATAAAAAACATGAGTACAAAATGGTATCTCATGACGGAAATTGACATGAACATGAATGAGTATAGAGGCAAGGTGGTGCCCTCAATGACATGTGTTGTAAGTGAGAAAATCCGATTTTGAGGGGGGGTGGAGTAAGGCTTCATGGACGACAGGTGTCCTGGTGAAGTAGAGAAATGCAAAACAAACAGATGTTGGCTATCTAGAAGAAAATAAAACACGCATTTCGAATGGAAAATGCTAAGGGTAATATCTCTTAAGATGGAGTGCATTGCGAGGATTAGGAAGGATGTAGCCTTCAAAGTCCTCTAAAAGATATGCCCCCTTACCAAGGTCTTTACTGATAATGTAAGGACCTAGCCATAGCCGGTGAAACTTCCACTTGGTAGGAGGGTATCGTGGGCTGGTGTCCTGAGCTGGAGGTCACCTTCATGAAAGGTACGAGGGTGGACTTTTCGTTCATACTGAGCTTTGGTGCGCTTTTTGGTCGCTTCAAGAGTTTGTAGTGAAACATGACGGTCTTCAGAGGCGCGCTCGATCATGATGAGTCGTTATTCTAGAGGTTGGGTATCAGGGAGAATTTCGACGGCTAAGTGAAGGGAAGGGATTTCACATTCGATTTGTAAGACTGCCTCCTCGCCAAAGACAAGGTGGAAAGGAGTGAAACCGGTGGCGGTTTTAACAGAAGTACGATAAGCCCACAAATCAGGGAAGAGCATGAGATGCCAATTGGTTTTGTGCTTATTCACCGTTCGTTGAAGCATGGTCTTAAGAATTTTGTTGACCGCTTCAACTTGGCCATTACCTTGGGGGTAATAGGAAGATGAATATTGGTGCTCAAAACCCAATAGGGAGGATAGCTCATGCCAAATCTGATCTTCGAAATGTCGGCCATGGTCCGAGACTAACTGTTTTGGGACTCCGAATCGAGCAATGACATGGTTAAAGAAAAAGAGGGCTGCAATGGCTACCGTATTGTTGAATGTTGGCATTGCTTCAGCCCATTTAGTGAAATAGTCAACCGCCACTATGATATATTTGTGATTACTAGCAAATGGAGGTCAACATTCCATAAAGTCGATGGCCCATTTACAAAAAGGACCAGTTATGATGACAGGATGGAGAGGAGCGGGAGGAGCTCGCGCCTTGGGGGCAAAGTGTTGGCAATTGGAACAGTGTTTGACTGCTTCAATGCAATCACTGAAGAGGGAAGGCCAAAAATACCCAGCACGCATGATTTTTTGGGTGGTGGCGAGACCGGAGAGGTGGCCACCACAAGCGCCGCTATGACAGGCATTGAGAACTTGCTCGGCTTCGGTGTGTGTGAGGCAATGACGAAGGACAGTATCTACTCCACGACGATAAAGGACATCGCTGATGAGAAGGTAGCGAGATGCTTGGTGTTGGATACGTCTTCGAGCATCACGATCAATATGAAGGGCGAACTTTTGGGTTCGTAAGTAAGTAAGGATGTCACCGTACCAAGGGTCGTCGGTGGTGATGGCAAACAAATGTTCATCGGGAAGAGCATCATTAATGGGAGTATCTTGCGTCCTTGTAGGCAAATCAGAAATGAGTTCAGCGAGGACTAAACCTTTCTTACTTTTTGGGGTGACAAATTTAAGGTCAAATTCTTGAAGGATAATGACCCAATGAGCATACTTCCCACTGAGGATGCGGCGACTCAATAGGAAATCCATGGGGTTGGAATCAGTCACAACCTTGGTGGAACGCATGAGGATATAATGACGCAGTTTTTGGACCGAGAACACGACAAATAGTGCTAATTTTTCTTCATGCGTGTAGGACACCGGTGGACCGGCAAGGTTCTTACTGACATAATAGATCACATGTTTGATACCGTTATCATCCTCCTGGATAAGGACACCAGCAACCGAATAGGTGGATGGATCAAGGGAGTGGATGTGAGAGCATGCTTGAGGGCGTCGAAATACTCTTGAGCGTATGTATCCCAGACAAATGGGGTGTGAGAGCGAAGAAGTATAAGGAAGCCATGTGCGGTAGTGGCGTAGTCAGGAATGAATCGACGAAGAAAATTAGCTTTGCCTTGGAGATTTTGTAGTTGGTGTAGGGTACGAGGCATAGGAAGTTCAAGAATGGCTTGAACCTTCAAAGGGTCGAGAGTTATCCCTGCTTTAGACACGATGAAGCCGAGGAGACGACTGGCGGGAACGCAGAAGACACATTTCAATGGATTAAGGTGAATGTTGTACTGGCGACATTGGAGAAAAATGGTACGCAAGTCATGAAGGTGTTGCGTCCGATGTTTAGAACGTGCAGTAAGGTCGTCTAAATAGGCAAGGATAAAATGAGCTAATTCATGGAAACAATAAGACATGGCTCATTGAAAGGTGGCACCGGCGTTTTTAAGGCCAAATGGCATGACTCGGTATGCGAAAGTGCCCCACGAACTAATGAACGCAGTTTTAAGTTGATCAACACGATGGATAACAATTTGGTTGTATCCGAAGAAGTCATCCATAAAGGAGAGAATCTCGTGCCCCGCACACTCATCGATGATTTGGTCAATAAATGGTGTTGGGAAGTTGTCTTTGGGACAAGCTTTGTTCAGATCGCGAAAGTCGGTGCAAACATGAATGGTGCCTTGTTTTTTGAGGACGGGAACTGGGTTAGACACCCAAGTGGTGTATTCGATGGGGTAAATGAAACCAGCCTGCCGGAGCTTATCGATTTCAGCTTTGATGGCGTCTCGTCTAGAAGGATGAATGGGTCTCAACTTTTAACGGACTGGAATGGCATCAGGCCATGTGTCGATGTGATGTTCGACAATGGCAGGATCAAGTCCGGGCATTTCTGAGTAGGACCAAGAAAAAATATCACGAAATTCTTTGAAGAGTTTGGTGTAGGCTTCAATTTCTTCCGGAGTGCATTGGGCACCCATGGTGATATGTTCTTCAATACCTGGTTTGACAGAAATGTCTATTTTGATGGTAGGAGAGATATTAGCCATATTGCCTTATTCGAAAGCGTCAGGTGTAGGGATGGGGTTTTTGAACCAATCAACTTTATCGGGAATGAAGTATTTAGATTCGAGGGCATATTGGTCATGGGATTGGTGTGGTAGGAAGTATGCACGATGGTGCATATCGTCCCACGGAAACTCAGGTGCAGTCATGGCTTCCATGATGTCTTCATCGGTCTGAAAGATGGGAAGGGTGGGAGGAAGAGGAGGATCTGAGGAGGTAGAAATATGAGACACCTGATTTGGAGGGGGAAGGCTCACGTGTGTGTTGGCATGAGGGGTGATAGCGGAGTGAACAGATGAGTGGTTGAGCAAACTGGCGGGAGAAGGCACTAAGGGGTCGGTTGCCGGGAAACGCGGGGATGAGGAAAGGTAGAAAATAGTGGCTAAAGGTTCGGTCATTTCAGTATCAGGATGAGGAATGGTAATCATGGGAGACATGGGGTCCGGTGTTAGGGAAGAAGGATGACGAGCAAGCGCGGCTTCGAATTGGCAGTAGGGGGCTAAAGAAGCGCGATACTCATTAAGACAGGGGCAAAGATGGGTGTAATGTCCATGGAAATCGCACAAAGAACAAGGGTGATTGGTGCGCAAGTGTTTAAGTTTAGGAAGAGAATCAAGTATGGTGACATGGACTTCAGGAATATCAGATTCTGGAAACATTTCATTGACCATGGTTTTGAGATGCGGTAATTCAGGGTAAGTGTGGGTAGCATGTCCGACAACATCGCACAAAGCACACTGGATGGGATGCTTTGGAGGTTGAGGAGGGGCAGAAGTTGTCGGGGCGGCTTTGTCCTTAGATGCCCCCCTACGAGCTTGGTTAGTGGCACCTGACATGATTTCCATAGGGGGTGGTTCCTGATGAGGGGACTGAGGTACAGGTGCAGCGAGAGAAGCCATGGGTATCGGTTGAACTGGGGTCAAAGCAAGATAAGGTTTGGGTTGGCTAGGCAGGGTAGGGGCTGGGGGGTCCAGGTACCAGACAGGTATACCCAAGGTCAAGTTGGGGAGGGATAGGGTAGCCAAGATAGGGACAGAATGAGCACCAGGAGGGGGTAAGGAAAGGGAATGTTGACATGGAAATGGCAAAGAGGAATGGGGGTCAGGGGACTATGCTCGGGTGGGAGGTCGATCCGGGGAGGGTATAGAGGTGCATGAGGAATGTTTAGGGAAGGGGATTCTGAAGGAAGAAGTTTGGATAGAAGGGGCGAAGGTCTAGGAGCTAGTGGGATTGAGTGCATTTGCTTACTGGCCAAAGTGGGTTGTGCAAGGTCATCCCAATAATATTGCATCATGCAAACATTTTCCATGCTAGGATCGAGTACGGGAGGAGGGTCAAAAAAGGTGCCAAGCAAGGAGGAGTCTTTCTAGATGCTAGGGGAAACATTGGTCAAGGAATCAACAGTTGACTTATTGGTGACAGTAGAGATGGTGGACTCGGGGGATGTCTGAGATTTTGGTTCATGGTAAGTCAACTGGTCAATCGTGACAATCTTGCCATTATGAGGAAAGAACATCTTGCGGTGGACTGCGGATGGGACGGCAAACATGGCATAGGTGTAACTACGCCCCAAAAGAATGTTGTAGTCAAGAGGAGCGTCGATAACTTCCACGTCGACGCAAACAGTCTTACCTGCAAGGGTGATAGGACAATTATGAAAGAGGTCGATGGGTTGGGAGGCATGGCCATCCCACGCATGAAGGGTGATTGTGGAAGGGGCCAGCTCAGGGGATCCGAGTTGTTTCCAAACCAAAGCGGACATTACACAGGTAGATTCCCCCTCATCAATAATACACTGAGAGACATTGGCATTGCGGATTTTGACTAGGATTTGGAAAGCAACCGAAGGAGGAAGAGGGGGGTGGTCTGACTGACGGGCGTCGAAAACAATCAATTGGTCATCATCAGGATCTACAGCACCCACGATAGATAGTAGAGCCTTCTTTTGAGAAGGGCATGACTGGAGAAGTTCCAGTGTTGAAATGGCAACAGGAGATTGTGACAGATCATCTACTATGCTGTATGAATGGGCGGCTAACCATAGGCGGCATTTGTTATAATGGGCCCTTAGGATTCTTGGGATGAACCTCAGCTTTGGGCGGAGGGATTTGCAAGGGACCATTGGGTGTCGACAGTGGCTCTGTAGGACCTGAAGATGGGGACTCAGAGACAGATGGAACGGGAGGCGTGGAGTACTTACGGGACCGAGTTTGAAGGTTGAGGTCGACGATGAGAGGTTGGTCAGAGGCCATCATGAGAATCTGGTAGAGGAGACGAAGGAACCGGTCCATGTAAACCCAATCTTCAAAGGGGGGGGCGCGACATAGGCTTCGTCTTCGTCGCCATTCCTGGACATGAGCAGACGGGTCGAAGAGGATTGATGAAAAGAAGTTAAGAGTTCAGTACCAATGTCGTATCGAAGAGGGAGCTAGAAATAAGATAAAAAGGCTTGGGAAATGGTCGCAAAGGTGGTATGGGAAGAGGTGGCTTGATCAACATGCCATTTAGAAGCTTCACTGGTGAGCGTGCATTGGAAAAATCGAAGACGAATGGAGTCATCAATAATGGAATTGGAGGAATACCACATGTGAAAAGATCTGATACGGTTGGAGGGATCTTCACTAGCAAGGAATGTCGGAGGGGATCTTGGTTGGCATAGCGGGCCAACTAACATCATGGCGGATAGGGTCATTGATCAGCTAATTGAAATCAGGGAGACTAAGGCCGGCCATATAAGGGAGGAATGGGGCATTTGAGGTAGTTCCCGAAGTGGTTCCACTGGAAACAGACCCAGCAGTAGTAGTGGGGTTGCTGCTGGTAGTAGGCCCTGAAGTAGACATGGTGAAAGTGACAAGGGGAGAACCAGGAGGAGGGGGAGAACCCGAAAAATTAGAGGAAGAGTCAGAGTGTGGAATCAGGGGGGGGGGGACTTACTCGATGACGACGGGAAGGAGGAAGTCGACCAACCGGAAACTGAGGGTGAAGGCCAAGAAGTCTCTGGGAGAGGCGCCTTGGGGGCGCAATGATGACGGGAAGAAGAAAAACCGACAAGGGCAGGGAGGGACAAAATCAAGTGAGGTCAAGGGTAGAGAGGTGCAGTGATAATTGATTTTAAAGTATTTTCTAGGCGGTGCTATCCAGGTGCTTCTTCACTTAGGGTCAATGTGTAGCATGCGTTAATTTTAATTATTTAAACTCAGACGTTTTGAGAGCAAAAGAAAAAGTGTGCTAAAAATAAATCTGCAGTAAATAAGACTGACGGAACAGAAAATTAACAGCTACCAATGCATCAATCTAACCCAAGAAGGTAGGTCTCTCAAAACTAGTCTGTAAGAGGGAAATAACTAAGGAAAGCACGCTAAAAAGTTGGATAATTCAGAGAATGAAGGAGCAGGAGGAGTCTAAAGGAAAATCTCACGAAAAATTAGAGAAATATAAGAAACAGGAAACAAGTTCACCTAAAGGAGATCATGTCTAAACCAGGAGAGACTAAGGAGGTGACAAATGGATAAACCAGCTTGATGTAGTTGATTTGAAGGAGAAAGAGAAGCATTAAGGAGTCAGAGCTGATGAATGCGGAAGCAAAGCGAAGCCTTGGAAATTCGAGACTTAACAGCAATAAACTCTCCCACAAAGAGTGGAGGGTATTAGAGCCCTGAGGGCAAGATTCCCACTTAGTTGAGTGAAACATATCAAACGAGTCTGAAAGGGCGGAGGCGAGAGGCTAGAAAACTACATTGAAGCTTCGGACAAACCAAGAAAAAGAATCTTGGAAGAAAATTGCGAGAAAAAAGTCTTGGTCGCGAGTTCGGCCTGTTTCGATCCAGGTCATAGATTTTGGGCGCAAAAGTGTGACCTCAAGGCCAGGTTGCACTTTTTTGGCTGATAAGTGTGACCTGCAGATCTAGCTCTCTCAACGACAGATTTCAGAAAAATTTGTCATCTCAGTTGCGGCTGATGTCTGTCACCTGCGCAATAAGGCCAGAAACACACGAAAGTTAAAAAGTTGACTGTTTTAGGGTTTTAGAGGTGGAAAGCACCATAAAAATAGGAAAAAAGAAAATGGAAGAGAAACCCTAGGGTCTAAAATAGCTGGATATGAAGGAATGTATGAAACGACAGTGGTCGCAAAAGAAAACCTGTGTGGAGTCGCCAATTGTTAGTATGAATCTTTCGTTCTAAAAGATCACTTTAGCTATGCATAACCAATAGCCCTAACATCGATTATGGCTGCAAAATATCTTTAAGTCTGCAATAAGGTGATCCATATAATGTTGAACAAATCCAGATCTAAGCACAAAAGACATTAAGCAGATAAAATACAATATGGCTCCATGCATCCAATAGACAAGACAAGAACAATGTATTTAAAAGAATTTTATATTATATTAAAGAATGGGGCACCTGAGAGGAAAACAAGAAAGGTGTTTTCCAGTTCTCCTCAATGGGATGGGTTCTTGAAAGTCCTCAGTGTTTCAGATCTAAAATTCCTCTCTCTTATTGTGGTAGAAAACCTAGACAAACATAGAACTCAATGGGAGCTCACAAGGCAAAAATGGAAAATGGTGACCAAGAGTAGATCTAGTGTGATCTAATGCAATGGAGGTGACTAATGAATGGGAAAAACCCTTCTATTTATAACAAAATATTGGGGTGTTCTAGAACTCGGTGCATGAATAAAATATTATTAATCAAATTCTAGAATCACCCTTTAGGAATATTTTATTATATTTGTTGGAGGGAAAAGGTATTTTGACTTGGGTCAATTCCTTTATTTATAAACAATAAATAAATAAATGATTTATTTATTATTTTAGGGAGATGATGGGGATATAATTAAATAAATAATGATTTATTTAATTATTTAAAAATGATTTAGTCAAATTTAACTAGGAATATTATTAAATAATGATTTAAATAATTTATTGCTGGGAAATAATTAAATAAATAATGATTTATTTAATTAATTTCCTTGTTTTGGGTTAAATATGACCAGGAAATATGGACAAATGTTATTTGACATGGTGAAAGCAATTTTACTTAGGGTAAAATTGGTCTTACATGGTGTACTTGGGTTCATCTAATGATAATGAGTTAGATGACCAAAAAAAAGGTGTAACACCCCTTCTTCTACAACAACCCAAATCTCAGCTCCCACATCAGAGGCGTGTTTTCTGCACCTCATAAAGCCCCGACCGGCCAACAGGCCAAAAAAATCCGCGGGAGCCGTCGTTTTTATATCTGCAATGCCCAATCACGTTAAATCTCGCACAATTTTGAGGGCCTGACTGGTGTGACAGAGCCCTGCTTCAAATTGAAGTTTGAGTTTGGGTTTTAACTGTGCGGGTATCGAGGTGAGGGCTTCCAAAGGTTCTGAGGGTTTGACAAAACTTGGGATTGTGGAATTGGTACACAAATTTTCGGTGAATATCACGACGTCTCAGCTTCTAAAGGGAAAATATGGGTCATGGCTGCCAAGCTCAAGGATGAGCAAGGGACTTCGAAATTGAAGGGTGAGGGTTTTGAACCTAGGAATCTAGTATGTATTAGTTTGATTAAGTGTTGTGTCGTTGATTGCAATGTTTTCGTTTAGTCAATTCAGCTTTCGCTTCAACATATTTGTTGGGGAAAGAAAATAGGTGCAGGTTTTGGCTTTGTGTGGGCTCTAGTCAAGGGCAGTGAAATTGGATAGTGTCAGGAAATGATACAGTTTCTTTGAGTGGGCACAGTGCAATGGCGATGAAATGGTTGTTGTTGATATTGTAAAGGCGTAGACTTTATGGCTTGCAAAAGGGAATCAATATTTCAACGTCTGAGATCATCAAAGAAAATTTTGGTTAGAGCCTTTGGATTATGGTGAAAGAGGGCCATATTTCCAAAGGGGCTTCCCACAAAAAATCCAATAGATATGAAAGAAATAGCTCAGTATGGTGTCTACTTACTATAGCCGGTGCAATTTCTAAACCACCGAGTCTTATTATTCCAGAAGATACATATGGCTATAACGTATATAATACTCGTAGCTGCTATATACTACGGTAGGCATATTTCTTGAATGAGTCGGACTAAACCCTGACTAATAGATACGGTTTGAATGGGTGGGCGTACCATGATTTGGGATTTCCACACCTAAGGGATTTGATTTTATTGGTGCACCTCCTTGCTCTCCCTTCGGTCAAGCAAGCGTTAGAAATGGAGTGATAAGGAGTTTCAATGGAAGCATTGTTTAAAAAAAAAATGGCGAAATATGGTCAAATTCTGCAGGGGCCCGTTGCAATGGAGGAACACTTGGTGTTTTACATTAGGAGTCAATACAGCGGGGGATCTTGGCATCTGGTGGTAAAGGATCTATAGATGCTATAGCCATTTGGGTGGATGGTATTAAATGCAACTGCACCAATTCTAAAATTGTGTGTACAGGTTTGGTCCAAGGAACAAAGGACTTTTCTAATGTGCACAGCAATGGAACCACAGAAAGGGGAATTGAAGTCGGTAAGTCTAAGATTTCTCCTTTTGTGGATATCGAATATTTGACCTACATATTTCCTTCTTTTGCTGTCAACTATTTAACTTTGTCTCACTTCATTTCCACTCTAGAGACGAATTGATGTTGGTTTCTCTGGAATTTTTCTGTTTATGGTGATCAAATGGATCTTTAATTTTGTCTTGTATTATCCAAGGTTAAAAAAATTTCAAATTCAAGTAAAATTTAGTTTATCATGATTATTGGATGGATATAGCTATATTATGTTGTGTAGAGAAGTTTTCCGGTTTAATCGCATCCATTTTAGTTGATTTCGACGTTTATTAAATGCTTTTGTCTTGTTTCTTTGTTCTTTTTAATGTCTAAATGGAAGCGTGATGAAAATAAACCTTTGGGTAGTGCATGCTTAGAAATCGTGGAGCCACAGGGCAATCAAATGGTCCCCTTTTGTATGTAAACGAGGAAGACATTCATGCCTGCTTTGGCTCTGGTCTCAAGGGAATCTGTCTCTCTTGAAGATAGCCATTCTGGCTAAGATCTTCATAGCCAACCTTGATCTAAAAAGTTATTAGTTTTGACAATTGGAATGGATTAGCAGCAACCTTATGAATGTTTTCTATGCACCATCTTTCCCTTAGAATTCTCGACATTCCTTCCTGCCAGCTAGATCAACCATTTTAGGAAAGATGCCTTTCCAACAAGGCGGGGCAACAGATAGGATATTTTATCAACATCAACCCATGCTCAAAGAACTCTGCAATCCTGTATTTCCACACAATATTCTTAGCTATGGTGATTTTGTGGCAAACCATGTAAAATATTTTTATTTAATTAGTGCATGAATTCCCTGATCCCTAATCACTACACTTTAATTTTTTTTTTGTCAGATTAGTATATGATTTACTTGATCCCTAATCACTAGATTGTTATAAAGATTTCACCAAAAGAAGAGTTACAATAAATATTTCCTGTATGTTTTGTAAAATTTTTGGGCTTACCTTAAGAATTATGACGATTCAGTCTCACAGGAATTTAAATATCTCTTTTTGTATTTGTATCCCTTAAATCCCAAAGGCAATACAACTTTGTTGATTTCTTTCATATCAACTCACAGTTCAGTGTTGGGAATAATTGTATTGTGAGTAAATAGTTCTGATATATGATGTTTTTGAGCAGGAAACCTCGTAAATAGTTATTTTCATGAGTGTGAAGCAAAGTTTCTTGCATCTAAAAGGAGGAATGGCCAAATATGTCAAGGTAGGCTTGCCTTAGATGAGTGGTATTCTCAACATCAGCTTTCACAGCTGTCATATATGTCACTCTCATCCTCCTCGGAATCATCATCGTTATCTGGGCCACTTGCTCCTCTTTCAGTGTCAGGTTCTACTTTAGCTTCCTCATTTAGTAATTTTCATTCAGGCATGGGAAGCAACCAGCCCATAGAAGGGACTATTTATTCTCCCGTCTCCTCTTTGCCCACTAAGAGTAGATCCTCCTTAAAATTGAGGGATACCTCCGGAAAGGGAAGTTATTTTTTTGTGCCTTTCAAGTATGCAAACAGGGAAGGTGACATGTCATCCCAACTATTAAGGAAGTCGTTAATGGCAGTCTCCATACATAATCTGAGCCAAACAAGGTTTTTGGTATTGGATTTAATGGGAGAGATACATATTCTAAACCTGCACAATCTGGTATCTACTGTGGAGGGACAAAAAGAAAAATATCATGATGTTGTTGTAGATAGTTGTTTGAGACATTTGAAGTGCCCCATGAAAGTTAATATGCTTGCATTTTTTCCAAAGGTGTCATCATTTGGTAAGTGCTATTATTTTTACCCTTTCCATCAAATCTAGCAATAACATACTACTAGTACCATCACTTATATTTTTATGAAACTGTTTCAACATCGCAAAAGCTTTGGGTATCAGATGGTTTCCATTCCATTCACTTACTGTCATTTCCTAAAGTGGATGCGTCTCATTGTGAGTCTGACAAGGATATTTCTAACAAGAAGTCCATATAGCTCTCAGGTTTTTCTATACAAACTCAATGACTGAATGTACAAACCAATAATAAAATTCATCACACTAAAACCAAAGTCCAATAACAGAAGTGCAATAACTTGAATACAAATCTCTTAGAACAAACATTTTAGGAGAAAATCTACAAAGAAAAGAAGTTTCTTACAAGATTACTGTCCTCACTCCATCCAAAGGGTGCATCCAATACCAAGAAAATACACCAAGAAAATATATATATATATATATATATATATATATATATATATATATATAGATTGCCACAGGTTAGTATCAAAAACCTATAGAAAATTTAGAGCAATAAACTCTCTTTTTTATTGTTGTCTTTGCATGTTGTTGTAGGCAAGTATTTTAGCAATAAGTCTGTAACTAGTTCGCATGATGTTGCATATCTTGTGCCATTTTCACAATTGAATTTCCTTGTTGTGGTGCTAGATCCCCTGCGGTTGTGCTATTTGCATAATGGATTTCCTCGCTATTGTCCTGAATCCCTTGCTATTGCATATCTGTTGATATTTTCATATTTCTTTGTGTGGGGTTGATTAACCCTATGCCTACAATCTTTTATTGTTTTCATATCGGATTTTTGGGGTAGATAAATCCTAGCCTCAGCAAATAGGATGCTCTTCATGGTCTCCACCAATAAAATTTCCATGCACAAGTATGTGCAAGGCTTCACAACATAGAAAGAGTAATTCCAAACCATCCGACTTCACAACATTGAAAGAGTCATTCCAAACCATCCGTGTCAAAACAGAAAGAGCTATGCCCACAAAATCATGGCACCCATAGGTAAAAAGCTCTAAAATTTGAAGTGAATATAATGATAAATGTAACAGCCAAATGAGGACTGAATACTCAATGCTTTGGGACTTGACTTCCCAAGTAGACCTATCGCGAGGTCACAGAGGACTACCTAAGTTCCAAAAATGCCAGAAAGGGAATATATAACTCCAGTGCATTTATATCGTAGATAGGTGTCTCGTGTGTGTGAGGACACTTGAGATCTTCTCAGCTAATGATATCTAGTGCCACTTTGGGGATGAAATTTGGAGTGTATAGTATGTGGTGTAAACATGCTATAGTTGTATGGGTAAACAATGCAATTCATAAAATATTAAAATAGGGTTAATTGGTGGTTTGCTTACATTTCAAACAAAGGAAACAATGAAACATGTATTTTACAATTTTAGAGTTCGTTGAGTGTTGTAAGCATGGCCCACCTTAGAATAAGAAAACTTCATGCTTGGTCAGCTCTTCTAGAACGCAATAATTTCAAGGGTTTTCTTACATTTCAAACAGAGGAAGTAATGAAACATGTATTTTACAGTTGTAGAGTTGTTGAGTGCTGTAGGTATGGACCACTTTAGACAAAACAAACTTCATGGTTGGTCGGATTAGCTAGAACACAACGATTTCAGATGATTTATGGATTGTCAAACAACATGGAAAGGAAACATAAAGCACCAGTTTTCTCATAGGTATCACTTCTCTACGGAGAAGGTAATGTATGGAAGACTTTAATTCTGCATCAACCAGTGTTTGTCTATAGAGTTGACAGAGTCTAAAGTTGATATAGCTACAAAATTTGCAACTAAAATGAGTTTGTATAGAAATAATATGGATTCTATGGAGTTTGGTACTAAGGTGGATATGTTGGCCATGCTTGCCTATCTCAGGAGAGAGCAAATTGCAATATCCCTTTGCTAATTAACTATTTCATCAATGTAATTATATTGTTCTTTATTACAAGAAAGGATTTACCATTATCATAATTATTAGAGCTGATTAGTTCAGTTTGAACCCATCAGTTAAAAAAAAATTCCATTTTGGAAAAAAATACGTCCCGAAGTTGATGTAATAGTATTTTCGATTCATGATTTCATCGATTATAGCATGAAGTTGATGTAATAGTATGAATTTGATATAAGTTTAAACATTATTTCAATATGGTAGGTAGTATAAGGAGGTATAAGAGGAAAAATCTATGAGATTGATAAAAATATTGAAAGTATTATAAACAATATTTTCATCAATCTAGTGATAAGATTATTCAATATCTCATTCTTCTCCTAGAATGAGAGTAACAATCAACCATCAATGATGTTTAATGATTCTACCTAATAGATGATATGATTCATTAGCCAACATCTCATTCTCCTAGAATAAGAGTAAGAGTAATGACCAACTATCATTGGTGCTTAGAAATTCTACCCAATAGATGTTATGATTTATTGGTTTAGCAATTCTACCCAATATATGTTATGATTCATTGGTTTTTTTTACTTGCGGCACTAATTCTACCCAACTAATAGCAGAAAATGTTTGGTATTCTCTTGACAACTTTGAAACCTTTTGAACTCTTTTATTTGTGCCTCAATGTTTCCATCCTCACTAATACTCATTTTCATTACCATAGTATTGTGATGAATTACCTTTGTTCTATTCATCCACCACTTTTTAATTATTGCATTTTGATTAAAATCCTATTTTTTCCTCTTTAGTGCATGTGCTTCCTCCATCGCACCTTATTCCCTTAGTTATTGAATATCAGCCAATCCATTCTAGGTCACCTCCAAGCATTGGTGCTTACACTTCCATGGTTGGAGAACTAAAAGAAACGTAATCCTCTTCCACCACAAATATATTTATCCATGTCATGATCTCCTTAACCAGCCTTTTATAAGCTACTTTATTGAACTACTGCTCTTGATTTTAAAGAACTAGTTTAACTCTACTACAATCTCAATATTCTAACTCTATATGGTAATTAACCCAAATATCTTTTACTCTTGAAACTTTCTGATCGAACTACTACAACAAAACCAAATTATGGGAATTCCATTAGATCTCCCTCCTTATGTTCCAAGCATCTTCCATGGGTGACGAATCAAGATCATCAAGTTCCATGTCCTCTAGGGCATTTTGCTCAACTACATTTTCCACTTATGTTATAATTGCTTCCACGTGTTCTCCCCTTTAAAATTGACTTGGGATAATTATCCATGTCTTATCCTTCTCAATGTTTATAACCAAGGTATCTTGGAATCTAGCATGCTTCCCTACCTTTTTAGTCTAGACTTTATCAGTAATTTGCACAGGTAACATCATCAATAGCTAGAGAAATTGCAACAGTTAATTGCCTTGGTGTAGAGGTATTTTAATTTTTAATACTTACATAATTTTTTCATTTTCTCTAGATTCTACAAAAAATTTGTAGTGGATGAAAGAATCTATCTTTGTTAGTAAGTGGAGGTGTCTTTATGGTCACCTATTTGAGCAAACATTGTAGCATAGATCTACCATTGTATGTGTTTTTTGCCTATAATTTTTATTGGGCACTCGAAACCCCAGTTGATAAGATAAATTGGAAAAAGAGGTGATCAATGTCATAGATTTGAGATGATAAATCTCATAAGACCAAACACCTGGGTTGGATAGCAAAAGAAAGTAGAAAGTAACCTTGAAAATCTTTATAGACAAAGAAATGTCCTCCGATTGTCATGGAAGAAAAATATTCATTGAAAATGTAGTTTTTCACCATGTTAATATATGGAGGCCCTCAACCACATACTCAAAAGATACAAATCATACTTTAATCTAGGGGAAATTTAATAAAAATTTCATGTATTCCTGGCAAGTTGTAGTAGATTCAAGAAGTACCCCAAGCCCCCAGGAGCTCTTAGAGCTCAATGTTCAACCATAGCCCTCATAATAGGGTCTTTTCATTACTTTCAGGCTCTTTCATAGCAAGAGGCTTTGCAAGGATGGTAAATATATGTGCTTCCATCCTGGAATGATGGAGCTCAAATGTGTCCGGTTGTACCATAAATAAAGTGGTGCTTGACGTCGATATGAGAAGCACTCCTAGTCTTCAATATACAACAATGTTGATGAGCATAAATAACTGTTGAGGATTTTCCTTAAATGGATTCATGATAAGCCATGCTTGCTGCTTTGTAATTTTTTCTTTAACGAACAGTTGTCCAATGTATGAGGCTTATCCATAAGTTTTCTATTTCTAGTGTAGCATCTTTTCCATCATTTAAACTTAGTACATACATCATGAACGTCATAGCTCCCTCTGAATATTGAAAAATTAATCTTGCCCAAAACATAGTTGCAACCTATAATTAATACTTTGATCCATGTGCCAAAATTGTTCAATTATAATCAGACAACTTATATGCAGTCTCTAAAGAAACAGAGATATGAGTTATGAGGGTCATCATATTCAAATGACATGACTTGTGTCAACTTTGAATAAGAAAAACATGAGGGATGTTATAGCTCCCTCTGAAGTCTTGCTATGACAGCTACCAATACATCAAATTGCCCAGTTCATGAAGAGGAGGCTTTGTCATTCAGACAATTCTTTATAGGATCATGTCTCAATGTAATAAAAGCATGATCTTCTACTTACCGTGCTTTGCAAGACATTATTTCATGCACTCACTTCAAGGATGGAAGCTTCAATTTCTCAAACTGGCAGATCTAGTTTCTTCTTCATAGATAAGCTATCCTATGTCTTTCCCATGGAAATTGGACTGTAAGGATATCATACATATTGTTGGACTGAAAAGAAACCATAGAAAATGTTAGGCTATATGTGCTGAAACTAGGTTGTATACATAGGATTGATGCCACATATAAATTTCAAGGTGGTTGTTACCCATGAGTTGATGTTCCATTTGATGCCATATGGACCTGCATAATGCTTCTAGTGGCTTTTTGCAGTCCATAGTTTCTGCTAACACTACCACTTTAACTATCTATGACATCCACTTCTATTGTTGCTTTTTTTGTCTCTCTTCATTTACCATACTATTGTTCCATTTTTGCACAATCATGTTTATTTTGTACATCTCACAATTGTTTTGTCTCTATGAGAGAGAGCCTTACTCTCTTTGTGTTGCTTCTCTTAAAAAGGAAAACACTAGTAGCATGAAAAATGTTACAAACCTGTCCTTTACAGCTGAATGAAGAAACCCATACCAAATATTTCTTGCTGCTAACGGAGTTCCTGTAGATGGCATCTTTGACACCGCCTACTGTTGATTGATAGGATTTCTTTGATATCTCCATACTGGTGATTTTCTTTCTCTGCTCTAGCATATTGATGTCTTTACCAAGACATAAGTATGATTAGATGTATTACTTATATCATGGGCAATAACATATGCCACCAACCTTGGTTAGTAGCTCATCATTAATAAAATCCTATCTTATACGGAAAAATGAATTAAGAACAAGAATGAGCTTAATAAAATCCAATTGAAAAACCCTACTGGTATGATTCTCAAGGGCACAAAGCATTTTAAATTCACACACAGTTTCAACATATATGTTGTGAGGTTATCATAACATCACCTTACTATAACTTAGTAGTTGTAGATTTAATGGATGCAGATATAAAGTGATGGCCTACAGTTCCGATTCAGTGTAATCAAGGTGACAGTTTCACATACCATATTGACACAACTCTATTTCCATTATCATAAATGCACTAGGGGATATTCCTTGATTCATATACAATTCCTCTTCATAAGAAGCTATGTTATTGAGATTTCATAATTTCAGCAGAATGCTACAAATGCAAAGCTTCAGATCATAAGGGATTTGTTCATAGTTTACAACAAGACTTATATTTCACTGATGCACATCACAATGCTTCATGGAAAACAAAACAAATTACCTAGTGCACTGATACTGAATGTAGATTTTCTATTAACTTTCGTAGTGGATTACTTCAATCAGTGTTTTATCCCATCTCCTACAGAGTAGTTTATAGAATAATTTCATCATCGTGAATAAGGATCATGATGTGTGCTTGTAGAGTGGTTCCAGTTGTATAATATCTGGGATTATCAGTCCTAAAATGATTGTGAGTACAACTCCTATCTCCTAGAGACTTCACTCCATGAACAAGCTATTTGGACAAATTTTCAACCAGCAAATTGTGCTTTGTTTTATGATGCAAGAATAATCCCTTACATAGGCTCCATGATCTTCCAGGAAAAGCTATAGGGCTCAACCTTCTTATGTATTTTTGGTCTCAGCCCCTTTTACAGAACTCAACTAGCAGATAAGGATGCCCTTCGCCCTTTTTGACATAATATTCATCCGTCTTAGATGGATGATCGTGTCCATGGGATGTAACAATATTTTGGCCCTTCAATGGGCTCAACTAAAAAAACAATAGAGAAGTAACTAGACCCCTCTTTATGGCAATGAAACTCTTATTTACAGTGAGAAACTTAGTCCTCCAACTCAGAGATACTCGACCTCCTTTTTGACATAAACTTGGTCCTCTTGTGATCAGAGTTGTGGTTTTTCGACCAGCAAGAAATAAAGAACTTTGATCTGAATGCAAATGGTTCGGATTTGACTTTTGGACACAAAAAAATACTCAACTGTCGAAGTAAGCCCTGAGACCAAATTTTCTATCTCTTTCATTCTCACACTCAGTAACATTTTCTCCTAAAAATGAGTTTTCGACATTGAGATCTGATAATTCATCACTCCCACCTGAACTTTCTTCACCAGCTTCTCCCTTGCTGGAAATCCTTAGAAAAGATTTGTTCGACTCATCTCTCAAACTAGATGAATAGGCTGCTAGATTTCTTTGAAGAACCTTCTTTGTTGCAACCCATTCAATATCCAGATAATCATTCTGTGTCCCTTTCTCTAGCTCCTGCACCCTCTGGAACAACCTCTCAACACAGTCCCATAGAGTTAGGTTATCGTCTGCTAGGGACTTTTCAATGGAATCCACTATCATGTTCTCTGCCTCACCAACATAATATTTATTTTAACCATGTCTTCCATTCAAATTAAGGTATTTTTCTTCACTCAAATGAGAACAGTCATCTGAATACAGTGGATTGGAAGGACCATAATCGAATCCATGTCTCAACAAAATTTCTGAAAATAATGTATCTCCCTCGGCGTGTTCTAGCCGCAAAAAATTTGCAGCATCACTCCATTTATCCAGACATATCCATCCACTCTTTGCTTCCTTAGCATCACTCTGAACAAAGTCTTTTGTCTGTCCATCCCAGAAATCCAAGCTATCTAGTCTCTCCGTATTAGAATTTATCCTCCTGCTAGAATATTCAGATGTAGAGAAATAACCCTCTCTGTCATTCAACCCAGACCTTTCAGGAGACCTAATATTCCCATCCTCAAATTCGTCACAACCAAGACTTAACATCCTATGCTTAAAAGATAGAAGCTCAAATTCCATCACTCTAATCGCCTTATCTTTTCTATAGAGAAAATTTTCGAAGGACAACAATTCCTGATGATCATGTGCAATTTTTCGCTCAGCAAAACTTTTGAATTGAGAGGCTTCCATCTACGCCTCATCCTTTTCTTTCTGGAGATGAAAAATCACATATAACGTTTCGTCTGCTGCCAATCATCGTTCTCTAAAATTTATATTGCCCTGGTTCTGCTCATATGCACAGAGATGAGTTATGCAATAGAGATACATAGTCAATGCATGTAAAAATTTTAGCCCGAACGCTGGTCTAGATAATGGTCAAAGTCTACAATGTATAATAATCATAAACCATTGATTGATTCATGCCTTGAATTTTCTTCATAGGTCAAAGGAAATTTTAGATAGACACTGTTAGATCTGCTTTTGATACACCTTTAGTGATTGAGTTTACTCTTGGTTGGGCTTGACCTCACGGAGCTTTGATACCATGTTAATTTTCAGTTAACATGTTCTTAGGTTAGTTACTTTTGTGAGTCATATTAGCCCAATTCACCATTTTATGGCAATCACATAAACCATTATTATGTTGAGAGTAACTGAGGAAAGAACATATAAGCCATCATCACAGAGGAAAATCCAAGACAAGAGAACACAAAATTGGCTCAAGCCAAGGAAAAACCCCAAGATGGGGAAAACCCTTGAACGAATATTCTTATTATCAAAATCAAATGTTGAGGAGAGAGAGAGAGAGAGTACAATTATTTAGAGTCAGAATGACTTGCCAATATTAAGGTTCGATAACACTGCTCTTAGACCCAATCAATCATGTGGTTAGGGAAACTTCAGATCATTGTAGAAGGTTCAAAATTTATTCTTTCTATTGTGGACTTCCTTATTCTTCATGATGATGTCCTTTTCTGGCTATAGTAGCTAGTCTATGACCATATTAAAGTTATTATTTTCTTTATCTCAGTGGATCTTTGGATAGGGATTCAATGGCATGCTGCTTCAGCCCCTCTTTAGTACTTGAAGGTCTTCAAACAATGCAGTTTGCACTCTAAACAAGGTCATTGTACTTTTCTGCTGCTAAGGCCTCCTTTAAGGTATCCAAATCACCTCCAATAACCAAAAATTCCCTATTGGGTAAACCTCCTTCAAGCGATTTTGTTTTTATAACCAACCCTTAGTCACAAATATTAATGAAGTATACTTCTAGTAGGAGTTGGTTCGTCGGGTGATGTTTTGACTGCTGCTAAAGAATCTACAATTGGTTATCGACTTGGTGAGGATGCCACCCAATGGTGGTGAGGAAGCTCATATGGGTAGTCCTATATGCCCAAAGGGTCAACACTGATCCATGAGAGGGAGGGAGTGCTGATAAGCCCTGGAATTGGCCTATTTTGTTCATCCTTTTATGGGAAAGGAGACAGCCAAAGAGAAATTTACCACTAGGATTATATCCATTATGATTTATCATGACAGAATGCATCAAGAAACTCTCATTTACATGATAACTCATGACAAGAAAATGTCATTTGAGGAGAGACCAGTGGGCATTAGGAAATTACCACTCCTAATATCACAGAAGGGTCTAATTTCTATGATTTCCAAGGACCATAATATTGAACCAGAAGTAATGATTGAAGCTAGGGATGCAAATTTAGGGTTTGAATCATGGGATTTGACTACATTTGTGTGGGATAATGAGGGCCCAGTATTTCATACCAAATTTTCATAACCATTTCTAGTAGCTGCAAAGCCTATTTCTATCAAGGATTCTTGTGCTTCATCACTCAGGGGGCTACACAAACCAGACATTAGGGGAATTTTGAGGTCTAAAATGGGCCTCCTAAGGAAAATGTACAATCAAAATTCACTTTATGAGAACCAATGACATTTTAGGGAATGACATCATCCCTAATGGTTGAGGTGTCATTGATTGAGTTAAAGGTACTTACTTGTCACATTCTCAATGCTGGATAAAAACTCATGGTTAACCATGGTAGTGCTCTAAGTACATTTAAAGTCATAAAGTAAAGTACTCATAATAAATGTCATTTCACACTTTTTGAATAAAACAATATTATTTTCATTTCATATTTTTGAAAGAAACAATGAATATCCCTATATTATATTATATTATTTTTATATAGTATATTAATTACATGTTATTATACAATTTAAATAATATAAATTTTAATTAATAGCATATAATATAATTAAGAATTTATAAATTTATATTAATATTTTATTTTAAGTTATTTAAGTACAAAGGACAAATGCCTTAGCTATTCAATGATAACGACTTTTCCTGGAAAAGCTCATTCTTATTTATAGTAACATCAATACATTTTTTTTATTAATTTTATTTTGGTACAACTTTTGAATTGAATTTAACTATGGTTACATAGATTGTGGTGCAAAAAGTAAATTGAAAATTCATAAATATTATTTAATTGGTTTAGCTATTATTTTATTATTTCCTTAGGAGGCCCATTTTAGACCTCAAAATTCCCCTAACGACTTCTGGGAGAAAAGAGGATTTTCTGTATTTTTCTGTGCATAATGATTTGTGCACAACAACATGGTCATTGGTGGAGAATGAATATTTCATTTATGGGTATGATTCAAGCAAGCACTAGACTGAAGTTTCAGAAGAATCTGTGTACGTGAGCCTTGCAAAAGTCGAGGCCTTCTGTAGATGGATGAAATGTATAGTAATGAAAGAGGAGGAATATCAAAAAATTCTGAATTGTGAAAAACATGTTATGCTTCTCAACTCTCTCATTACATCCAAAGCTAAAAACAACTCCAGAACGAGCACTGCCAGTCTTTCCCTTAGAATCTCTGATTGAATTTTCACTCGCACTTGAGGAAAAAGTGGAATGAGCATCTTCCTCTATTTTTGTATTTACTTGCTTCGGAGGATTCACATTCTGGTCATGTAGATACATATTTTCAAAGAACAAAGGATTGCAAGCAACTTGTGTATCCATTTTCACTGACATCTTGTCTTTTTTAGGAACTGAAGAAGATGGGGTACAGGAACCAAAACATCCTTATTGAAACTGTTCACGTTATATAATGGATTTTCACTATTGAAATCACAAACTATTTATAAGGTATCTCCAATTGGCTGCAATTTTTTAAAGAACTCGATTTCCCAGTTCTTGAAAAACTCAAACAACATTGTAATGATTTCCTTCACTTGGGGAGATCCAACTGAATCTTACTACCATTATAAATTTTATCATTTGGGTAAATTGATATGATATGTTCATTTATTGTAATTTGATGATGTGGTCCATAAATGAAATTACAGATGGTAGGAAGTCCTGACTGTCTCATAAGTAGCTTTCATGTGGCTATAGAAAATGCAAATGGAGGACATTTGAATGCTCAATTCCAAATAGTAGCCAAGACTGACAAAAAATGTGAACATGGACGGGGTATTGAGGGATGTTAGTAGAGCCATCCTTGTACTCCTTTCAAATAATCTTGAGATGGATTAACATTATTTATGTTGATCAGTTTGCATATTAGAAGAAAAACTCCCAAATGTATAGCATAGTATGAGAGGAAGATTGAAGAGCTTACTAGGGAGTATGAATTGAAGAAAAAAGAATGCCACAAGGCTTGGATGCCCCTTAATGACTGTAATCATCAAAATGAAAACCTGAGGACTGAACTCGATAACATGTCATTTCATGTTTAATGTCTATGTGGAACAAATTAATATTTTTTTTCTTATTACGGATAAGCCAATGAATTGGAATTATCTGATGCAAAAATTTCCTTGTTACAGATCAAGCTGTAGAAGGCAAGACTTCTCAATTAAGGTATCTTCAAGACGCATACCAAAGGAATATTTTTTTGGGCTTCATCAGTTCAAGACTTGAAGCCTAAAATTCAGATAACTTTGGTATTGGATAATATTAGCTTGCAAACTTAAGTTGATTCCTCTTCCTATACTGCACCTTGTCAGATATTCTATGAATAATCCTGTCGAATACTTGGTAGCAAATACTAAATATAGATTATGATAACCTTTCAGAAGATGCATTTAAATGTGATAGTAGTATCCCTGACATTGTTGGGATGACATCTGTTGTGCAATGTCTAGGTTAGTGTGTGATAAATCTTCTGTTTCTGATAAAATCATTGCTAATCACGTGTCCCGTGTTTTGAGGTTTGGAAAATCAAAAGACAAGGCAACATCAGAACCAATCTTTAGAGTTACAGAATCTAGTCCTCCTGTTCTCAGAGAGGGATCTCTCAAAAGTTTGTTTTGCAAAGGTTTATCTTGTGTGCTTTTAGTATTAGTTTTAGACTAGTTATTAAGTGCAGGTATTTGTTTGTTTGGTTGGGTTGAATTGATACAGAAGAACATAAAAGGTCTAGGAAAGATATATAGGACAGTAAAATATCTGTTTCATTGGGCAAAGGAGTCAAAAAGAGATCATAACACACTTATCAAAGGATATGGGATATCAAAGGGAAAATCTAACTTGGCCACAAGATCCTTTTGTTTTTGGAATGGAATGAACATTAATGATTTGGAAAGAGAGTTTTAATTCTCAACAAAGGGAATTTGAAAGCATAATTTGAAACAATAAAGAGTTCTTTGATAGACAGGGCTAACCATAAATTCTACAAATCACACCTTTAAGCAAACAATGATTTCAAAACAACTTTCAAAGTAAAATCTAAGATTCGGGGAACACCCTATTTCCTCAAATATTTTATTCTAAAGGACTTTAGAAAACATATAAGATTTACTGATAATCACAGTCATAGAAGAGGGAACACCTAAAAACATCTATGATCATAATTATAACGACCTTTAAGCCAATTTTTTAAGTGAGGACAAAGGGCAAGATCAAAACAGACCTCTTTGATTCACTGTAAGCAAAGAAATTCAAAGGGAGACTTCAATAATAGTTTTTAAGTGGCAACAGACAAGCAGGGAGAACCATAAATCATGCTGAAACCAACTGTTCAAACCATTCAGGAAATAAACAAGCATGAAGACTAAAGAGAAAGTTTAAAGCCTCTAAAATACTTTAGTAGAAGAAAACATAAAACAGTGAAGGATGAACATGTCTAAGGTGCTTCCAGGAGTCATTTCTTAGCCTATTATTTTCTATCCTACTGTAGTGAGAAATTATGGAACATAATGAAAACAGGGAAAAACATGAAACAATTCAGAATACTTCACCAACAGCCAAGCTCATGAATCCAATGATAGAGCCTTCTCAGGAACAAACATGCAACAACATCATCAAGATCTCCAAGACTTCAATTTGTTCTTCAACTTCAAAGGACTATGTATTGATTTCAGAGAGTTTCAATATTACAGCTTGTGATCAACAACAACCAACAACCAACCAACAACTTCTCATCTTCTACTGAAGTATTTATAGAAGAATGAGGAGGTGAGACCTAACAAAAGATCTCTTAGGTCAATTAATACAGATTCAAGAATTCTCAGCCTTTTGAGGGGCTTGATGGAGAAGTTTACAGGTGGACTACTGTATTAATTGTTTTACAATAAACATCAAAGCTTGGTGGGAGCTTTTATTGACTTTGAGGCTCTGTGTAATGTTTGGAGTAACTCTGCAGATATTTCGACATTGATTTCCTTGCAGAAGTAACTCCCTGGCTGCGCTGAGACAAAGTATGATCTTCTTCAATAACTTCGGCCTTTGTTTGAATGGTTTGAGGCAACAGGTGGCTCTGTGGTAGCTGGGAGAAATTGATTAACCTCATATGTGGCGGTGGAGGTTTCCTGTCTGATAATCCTTTATGCTTTCTTCTTTAACTGTGTTTTAAATTGGGGATTAGGCTTTTGATAACCGTCTTAGTCGTAATCCCCGTAAAACTGTCTTTATTCCTCTGTTCTGATATATTTAGGTCTTCGGCACTAATACCCTTTAATTGTGCCCGATTCATGGTGTTCCGCTGGAGTGCAGGGTTACGCAGGGACGATATGGCATCAATGCCTCACGGATCATTGACGAGACGTGAAATTTACACCCTGCAAGTGATTCCCTCTGATAAATCGAAAGCAAGAGGGTCGTCACCCTCTCTTTCGAATTTTCTTCGAACATAGCGAAAAGATCATTAAACCCTGCAAAATACAAACAAAATGTTATAAAATCCTGCATATTAGGTTAACTGCATCGGAAGGCGTGTGGAGGAAGCGGGGCCATTGGATGGCATCATCCAACGATCAGGATTGATCGAGAGAGATCGTGCACCGGATGAAAAAGAGATTGAATCTGAGCCATCGATCGCGCAGAGATCGACGGCCAGGAACGGAAGTTGAAAGTCAAACGGAGAGAAAATGGGCGATGAAATGTGGACCGTCGTTCTGCAGATCAGATCGACGGTGGAGATTGCTTGGACGACACGTCGTAGCCTGGTTATCGCGTGGGCACCTTCGTTAATTGTCGGGCATCTTTGGCGAGCGATCACCGTTGGATGGCCTGGCCCAGATCGGACGGTGGACAGCGATATCACTAGGCATCCTGGTCCGAACGTTAATGCGCGATGGACTGCGGTTATGCGCTATGGACGGCGGTTTTGAAAAAGGTACAGGGGACGCGTGGCGGCAAGCGTATGGAATCACTGCCGATCGGGAGAAAACCACCTTCCGCCCAAAGGCGTTGCGATAGATACCACGCGGTATTTGGAAACAGTGCAAGACACGGCGGGGTCCACCGGGTTTGACAGGTTCTGCACCGTCGGATCTGCAAATCAGATCAACGGTGGAGATCGCTCGGACTTCGGACCGACGGAGAATTTTATAAAATAAAATAAAACCCAAAGTTTACAAATAACAAAGGTTTTTTTATGTTTTGGACGAGATATATAATAGGGTTAGGCGCCCGATTGCGGGGCCATTGGACGCATGGAGAATGGTATGACTGGGGTTTAAAAGGGAAGGGGTTTATCGCATATCGGAACTTTGGGCCTGGGCTTTTCAATCAACCCATTGTATTTTCTGCGATTGCAATTGCGATTGCGCGAACTGTCTTTTTGATCAACCCATTTAATATTTAACATGCGTTTTTGGTTTTTAGACCAAAACTTTGGGAAAGTGGGTTTTATATTTTACAAAGGGAAAAGCGGATCGGGGGAGAAATATTATAAGATTTTAAGCGCCAAGGCGGGCCCACAGGATATATATTAAAATAATGATACGTTGGGGTATCACAATTTTCGGATGGATGAGGCGCTTTAATCTTCTTATTGGAATATTGCAATGTGATAAGCATGATAAGCATCGGAACTTTATAATGGCATAAAGGCTGGATCTCTTGTGTTTGCAATGCGATAAGCGTGACGGTTCTGTGCAGGTGCTACAGAGTTTTATAATGTGTGGGTGGAGGTTTAGAAACTTAGCCTAAGGGGGCTAAAGCTTGTATACAAAACATGATTTTCATGGAATTTTTCAAGGTTTTCAATGGAGTTGGGGGGTTTTGGTAACGTTAAAGAGTGAGTCTTTAACTTTGTAAAGTGATTTTCATGAAGGAGGAAGAGGAATCATGAAAACAAGGGAGTTTTTATGGAAAAAAAAAAAGGGGAGCACATGAAGGTTAACTTTGGAAGAGGGGGAAGGGGAAAAGGGTCCTTGCAGCAGTATTTTGGCTTGGAAACCAGTAGGATTTCTGAGTGTAAGATGGAAATATCAGTGAAGTTTTGGACAGAGAAAAGGCAGGAGGCCTTTGAGAGTCTTCAAGAGCCAACAGATTTTAATAATGAAATTTGGTCCTTGAAGGCTCAAACAGTCTTAGCCACCTTTTGGTATAACAAATATTAATAGGTGGCTAACAGTGGCTCCACTTGGGGATGGTGCCTTCTTGAAGGCATCAAGAATTCAGACCCGCATTCTCTGGAAGGCTGACCTGTGCCTGATCCTTTGATGTTCTCTGGGAGGCTGATCAGTTGCCTAATCCATTGGGTTGCCTTTCTTTCTGTGGATGATCTTCTGAAAACATATTAGCAACCATAAAAGCAATGGATCTTCATCAATACAACTTTCTACCTACCCAATCCTACTGATCTAACATTTTTTCCTTCATTAGAGTGCACTTGGATTGGCAAACTCTTTTACAACATTTTATTCTTTTGAAAGTAGTAAATCTAATCTAATTCTACTCCTTATTTCTCCCTGAACTCAGATTTAACAGTTGAGTTCAGATGATTCTCTACCTAATCTACCATCTGTTGGGATTAAACTGTCCAACAGATTTTCATTCTCTAAATTTCTAAAACATAAATTTAAAAACAGTCAAGTCAAGATTAAGTTGTTTGACTTGCTGTGATCTATGGCATAAAGACAAGCTACACATAGACATTTATTTTGCAGAAAAAATAAATAAAAAATGGAAGGCTTAAGATCTGAAATTTGAAAACATTTCCTTCCTCTTTTCTACAGCTCTGATTTGACTCTTATTGAGTTGTCTTTCCTTTTTCTCTGGTTCAGATTTTGAGCTGATTAGAACCATATTTTTACATCTTTTTGACTCAGAAAATAAAACATATTTGAGTCATCTCTCTTTGGAAACTGAGGTTCAGGTTTTGAACATGTTTGAACCTTTCATTTCTATCCTAATCTATCTACTGATAAGCCAAGATTAAACAGTTTGGCAAATCAAATTCACTATCCTATCAGTAGAAAATTTAAAGCTAATTAGTCAAGATTAGACAGTTTGACTAACTAGAAGTGTGTTCTTTAGGAGTGGCATTTAAGCTTGCACACTTTCAGATTTGTTCCTCTTTTTTGGTATGGGGCTATACCTTTATTGTCTTTACAATCTGTCCTCTTTTCTTTCTTTCTTTGTTTTTGTATTTTTTATTTTTCTAACTTTGAATGCAATGGTTAGACTACGATATTTACAATGAAAAAATAAAATGCTTTGAAACTTAATATTCTTGGCAGAAGTAATGCTTGAGCATCCTGCCATTGACAGGACCTCCATATAGGTCTTCTCCATTCAGTTCTTTCAAGAAAAATGCATTGTGACCCCTCTCAGCATGAATAATATAGGGCCCTTTCCACAAGTTCTCAAATTTTCCATGTTTTCCCTTCTCTTCTTTTCTTGAATCCCACTTAAGAACAACATTTCCAACTTGGAAATTGTTTGCCTTAGTCCTCTTATCAAATAGCTTCTTCATATTTTCTTGGACTAATTGTGTTCTTTCATAGACTTCCTCTCTGGTCTGTTGTAAATGGATTGTTTGGTTGATTCTTCTCTGCATATCATTCTCTTCAATCTGCACTTCTTGAAGGAGCTTCATGACTGGCACTCCCAATGAGGTGGGAAAGACTGCATCCATGCCATAAACTAGCTGATAGGGGGACATATTTATTGATTTCTTTGTAGTTAACCTATCAACCCATAAGGCATGAACCAGTTTACTGTGCCATGATTTCTGATTTTGTTCCAACAGTTTTTTAATGATATTGATGAGGCTCTTGTTGGAAGATTCAACTAATCCATTTCCTTGGGGATAGTAAGCAGTGGAATGGCCCAAGGTTATGTGGTATTTGTAGCAGAAATCAACCATCTTCTTAGATTTGAAAGCAGCAGCATTGTCTGTTATGATTTTTTTGGGACAACCAAATCTGGATAGGATATTAGTTTCAAGAAACTTGATAATGACGGAGTCATTAGCATTTCTGGATGGTATAGCTTCTATCCACTTGGTAAAGAAGTCAGTGGCTGTGAGGATCCACTTATGTTGAGCTGAGGAGGATGGGTGAATTTCCCCAATGAAGTCTAAACCCCATTGTTGAAAAGGTGCCTCAACTCTGATAGGATGTAAGGGTAAGGGAAGAAGTTTCCTTTTTCCATCAAAGATTTGACACTTATGGCAAGACATGACCAAATTTTGAGTGTCTGGGAAAAGGGTAGGCCAATAGTAACCAGATCTAAGAATTTTTCTCACGGTGGCCTTCCAGTAGAGGTGTCCTCCACATTCTCTGTCATGCAATTCATGCATGATTTTTCCTACATCATCTTCAAGTAAACATTTAAGTAAAATTCCAACAGCGTTTTTCCAATATAATACTCCATCTAATATGAAAAAACTCAAAGCCTTTTGTTTCAAGAATCTAGCTTTAGTTTTAGATAAAGTAGGAGGGGCATTTAGATATAAAAGCACATAAATAATGTCAGCATACCAAGGAGAATTTAGAAATGTTTCTTCAATAAAAGGAGCATCAGATTCTTCTATTTCTTCTAACACATCTACCATATTCATGTCCAGTGCTTGAAAGTTAGACTCAGCCATAAGTTTTGCTAATCCCTGCCCCTTAACTAGTTTGGTGGGCCTAATTTCTAAGTCATATTCAAGAATAGTTGCAATCCATTTTCCCCTTTTACCATCAGGGTCTTGACTTAGAATGTCCTTGACAACAGTATGTGGAACAAAAACAATTATGTGAGTGTAAAATATAGACCCTAAAGTCTTTTAATGCTTTCACTAATGCTAAGGCTTGCTTCTCCATGATGTTATATTTGAGAGGAGCATCTCTCAAGGCCCTACTAAAGAAAGATATTGGTTGTTCTTGCCCCAAATCATTCTTTTGAAGTAAAACTGCAGCTATTGTATGTTCAGATGCAAAGGAAAAGATATAGAAATATTTGGTAAAATCTGGACTAATCAGGACTGGTGCTTGAGTAAGAGCTTGTTTGACCAGTTCGAATGATTGTTTAGCTGGTAAAGTCCATTTTACACCTACATATTTCTTAAGCATGTTTGTAATGTTTTTTAATAGCTCAGCAAGATTAGGAATAAACCTCCTTAGAAAATTAATCTTTCCGATGAAAGATTGCAATTCTTTGAGGCTCCTTGGATGGTTGATCTGCAATATGCCATCTATCCTTGTAGGGTCTATTTTGATTCCCTCTTCCGAAATTATGTGGCCAAGAATTTTACCTTCTTGGAGACCAAAGAGTGTTTTCTTGGGATTCAATGACAAGCCAAATTTCCTACACTTCTCAAAAAATTTTCTTAGGTGAATCAAATGTTCTTCATCAGTTTTTGAGAAAATAGTTATGTCATCAAGGTAAATGATTATGAAATAGCCAATATCTTCAGAAAAGGCTATGTCCATGGCCCTTTGGAAGGTGGCCCCTGCATTCATTAATCCGAAAGGCATTTTGACATACATAAAGGTGCCCCAAGGTGTGGTAAAAGTAGTTTTGATTTGATCACTTGGGAGCACTAACACCTGGTTGTAACCTGAGAACCCATCTAAGAGGGAAATCCTTTTTGACCCAACTACCTTCTGAAGTATATGGTCCATTTTGGGTAAGGGGTAGTTGTCTTTTAAGGAGGCTCTATTTAGGTTTCTGAAATCGATACAGAGTCTGATCTCCCCTGTCTTTTTCCTAACAGAAACTAAGTTTGATACCCATTCTGAAAACCTAACAGGTACTATAATGCCAGCATCATGCATCTTTTCAATTTCAGCTCTAACTAAAGGTAATAAAAGTGGGTTTATCCTCCTCAGTTTTTGTTTGAAGGGCTTTTGATTTTCCTTCAAGGGAATCTTGTGCTGAATGATGTTAGCATCATATGATTTTAGGTCTTTGTATCCCCAAGCAAAAACATCTTTAAACTCTTTGAAGAGCTCTATATACTGCAATTTTATGTGAGTTGGGAGAGTGTTGGACAGTTTAATCATCTTGGGTTCTGCTAGGCTGCCTATGTTATGTTCTTCTACATCTGTTTCCACAGGCTCCATTCTTGGTTCTTTGGCTACATCGTTAAAATCAAAAAGGTGTTCTAAAGGTGCTAGACCCCTTGGAATTTTATCATTTTTGCAATGTAGGACTTCCAAGTCTTCTTGGTCTGCATTGTCGGTTACCTCTGCTTCAAAAGTATTTTCATAATGATTTATATCAGCAGAGTGTGTTATTTCAACTTCTGGGATTTCTTCAATATATGGGCAGTTCTGATTATGGCTAGATTATGATGTTGGTATGGTGAAATCATTTTCTGACTTTAAGAAATCATCTATGTGTTTGTCAGAGTCAAACACCTGCCAGTGATCTTGGTTATCAGGCATAGCAGGTCTGTGTTTTACTTTTACACTGAGTTGTTGATTTATTTCATGTGTTTGACAATTGTTGGCATTGAAAGCGAGTTCATTTTCTAGATGATCCAATTCTCTTGGAATGAAAATAAGTTCATATTTTTCAAAGGTTTTCAATAGATCAAGGGCAGCGTTTCGATATTCCCTAAGTCTTGGATTTTTAGCTGAGTATTCTCCTTTGATTTGTTTTATGATAAGTTCAGAATCTCCTAAGATTGATATCCTCTGGGCTTCTAATTGTTTAAGCAGTTGTAAGCCTAGGAGAAGTGCTTCATACTCAGCAATATTGTTAGTGCATGGGAAATCCAATTTGTATGAAAAACTCTGTTTTGTATTTTGAATCCACACACCTACTCCTGCACTTGTTTTATTACAAGATCCATCAAAATTTATTTTCCAAAGTATGCCATCCTTATTTTCATTTTCTTGTTGTTGTTGATTGTCAGTGTTTTGAATTTGATCGAAGGAAAGATTGGATTGTTGTGGTGAACTGATTGGGTCTATGTTTTATTTATCTTGTTGAGTAATGTCATCTTCATTATATAAGATAAAGGAATCTAAACTTGATTGAATAGAATAGATTGGAGAATTGTTTGGTCTGTCCATGTTGCTCACCATGTACTTCATGTGAGATTCCCTGTATAGTCTTCTGTTTTGGTTGAAAACAGGGATGGTGGCATAAGACATGTCCATTTGAAGGCTTCCCTGAAGTTTGGCTCCCCAAGATCTTGATAAGAGCATGCCATACTTAGGGGGAATGTCAACTACAACTATATCCATAACTAGACTCTTAGCAGGGATCTGAGCTAAAGTAACACATAAATATTTGATTAAACCCAAACATTTGACTCGGCTTGAGTCAAAAGAATACAAATCTTTGTATGGTTTAGTAATCTCTAAGCCTAAGCTCTCCATTACCACCTTGGGCATCAGATTGTGTGAAGCTCCCGAATCTAACATGGCATTGTGTAAAATTTTCTCATGTATGTTCAAGCTAACATAGAAGGGAGGGACATCCCCTTCTTGATATTTTCCTTCAACTTCTAGACCAAACAACAACTCAGGTTTGTCATCTGTCAAGTTTAAAGTGTCTGTATCACTTCCTAAGTTCAAAGCTTTCAAAACTTGGTTTTTGTACACCTCTTGAGTTACTAGTTCAGCTAGGGGAATGGTGAATTTTATTTTGGCAATCTCTCCCTCAAGGCTGAAAGGAATAATTGACTTGTTTGTATTTACATCTGTTTTTTCAATTGAATTCTTTTCAGCAACTTTGATTTGCTGAACCTTGTTTGGAATGGTAATTGGGATAATTTTATTAGGACCACTAGCTAAAGTGCTAGGGGTACTTTGTTCAACATTTGGCTGGACACCTTTGTCTTTGTTTGAATCTGGTTTTTTAGTCGAAATGTTGGTTTTCTCTGCTGTCTTTTTGGGCTGATTTTCTGCGTTTTTCTTGACAGCAGTGCTAGTGTTCTTATCTTTTGATTTATCTATGTTTCCCTTGCTCCTAAGATCATACTGTTTGTGTATCTCCATGATTGCATTTTCAAAACCTAATCTATAGTCATCAGAATCTTCATAGGTGTTTGTATTTTGATCAGAAGAGAAAAAATCTTGTTCTTCCTCAGTGAGGAAAACATCATCTCCACTATCTGATCCAATCAAGTTTACATGGGATTCTTCCAACCTTTCCAACTCCCTATCTTCCTCATATTGATCTACATAGTTTTGTTGGAAGGGAGGTCTAATCTGTTGGTCATTTTCGTTCTGTTTGTCTTGATTTTTTTCTCTTCTATAATTCTGATTTCTATTTCGAGGAGCAGTTTGATTTTGATTTGCTTGTGCTTTCTTAATTATGCTCATCTCTTTCATCATTTCTTCCAACATCCTCTCCATTTTTGAGCTTGAAGTAGAAGGAGTGGACTCTTCTCTAAAAGACACTCTCTTTTCAGTTTTCATTCTTGCTCTCTTCTCCATCAAGTTGACTTCCACAGAAAGAGCACCCTGTTGCATATCTTCCAGAGTTGCAAAATTTCTTTCTCTTAGCTGATAGGTCATGTCAGAGTCAAACCCTTCAGGAAATTTATTTAAAGCTGAGCCCTGTGGAGGTTTTAGTTCTGGGGAAAGTGCATTATACACACTATTGAACCTAGTGCAGTAAGCTTGAACACTTTCTCCAGTGTTTCTATGGAGGTTTTTGTAGTCAGAAAGGACTTGGAGAGGGTTTTTCTTTACTTCCCATTTGTTTAGGAACGTTTGATGGAAGGCTTGGATATCGTTAATACTACGGGGGGCTAAACCTTTGAACCATTTTCTTAATTCTCCCCCTAAGCTCTGAGAAAATAACCTAAGCTTGACATAATCATCATCGATCTCATTTCTGTCAAAGTAGTCATTCATTTTATCTACATGTTGTGATGCGGTTGTAGCATTGTTGGCATCATACAATGGAATTTTGGACTGATAGTCCTGTGGAAGATTAACTAATGGTACAGGAAGGACTAGAGGAGCATACCATGCTACCATGATAGGTGGTGGGGGTGGATTTACAAAAGGGAAAGTGGGTTGAAGAGGGGTGGTTTGGACAGTGGATGTTGGGTGGACAGATGTGGATGTACCGGGGATAGATTGTTGAGCTGACCTTGCATGAGAGACACCTAAATTGAGAAGGAAATGTAAATCAGGTGGTGTGGTTTCTCTACTACCAGGTTGTTCACTTTGTTCTAAGGATGAAAATGAGGACTCGGAATCTATCTGAATTATATCATCAAGTGACCTAGTTCTAAAAGGATTTCTTAAGTCGACTTGTGATTGGTGTAGGGCTGCGAGATTTTCAGGGACTGAATTAGATCTCAAGGGTGATCTGAAAATAGTTGAAAATTTTATCTTGGAAGATTTCCTAAGTATACTTTCAGGGTTGTCAACTTCTTCCAATGGGTTTGGGTCAGGGTAGGCTCTAGTATGAATCTTTCTAGGAGCCACTATGCTATGTTTTTCAGACCCAGTTGAAAAAGAAAATTTTTAACCAAATATGACAATCTTTAAGAGGCTAACTGATCTTTTCAGAACAAGGAAAATTTTAATCTTAAAGCCTTATAGCTGAGTTTGTATGATGTTGTTAAGACTTGGGGTCTTCCCAGTGGAGTCTTAAGGTCTATTTTTTAGGATCGTGGAGTCGCCAGGTGGAAATTTTTAGCTCTTTTGGAGGTAAAGGTTTTATGGTCCACCACCAAGTTTATTATGAAGCCAAACTGAAATGTTTTGGGTTTTTCTGAGTTATTTTGGTCTTATAGGTTAAGAGAGTGTTCTAAGTCTGATTTAACACTTAGCTAGGGTGTCAAAACGTACAGAGTTTACTCTTATGGCTTGGTAACTGAAATCTTCAAGGTTTGACAAGGCTTTATGAGAATCCTAAGAGTTACTTAGTTTGTCACTGATTCAAAAGGTCCTATCATGATTACCATTGCTTGGTACTGCTTGAAGAAGGTTACTTATGTTATTCTAGACAGTGAGTGTTTTACTTTGCAGATTTTACTCAAGGTCCCACCGTGATCGCCATTATGTTGGTGGCGATGAGGTGGCTGATAATCACTGGATAGTCTTTGAAAATAAGGGATTTCTAGAGTCCTAAGGAGCACTTAGATTGTCACTGACTCAGAATGGTCCCACTGTGATCGCCGTTATGTTGGTGTCCTGTGTTTTGATAGTTTGGAAAATCAAAAGACAAGGCAACATCAAAACCAATCTTTAGAGTTACAGGATCTAGTCCTCCTGTTCTCAGAGAGGGATCTCTCAAATGTTTGTTTGAAAAAGTTTATCTTGTGTGCTTTTAGTATTGGTTTTAGACTAGTTATTAAGTGTAGGTGTTTATTTGTTTGTTTGGTTGGATTGAATTGATACAACAGAACATGAAAGGTCTAGGAAAGATATATAGAACAGTAAAATATCTGTTTCATTGGGCAATGGAGTCAAGAAAAGGTCATAACACACTTATCAAAGGATATGGGATATCAAAGGGCAAATCTAACTTGGCCACAGGATCCTTTTGTTTTTGGAATGGAATGAACATTAATGATTTGGAAAGAGAGTTTTAATTCTCAACAAAGGGAATTTGAAAGCACAATTTCAAACAATAAAGAGTTCTTTGATAGACAGGGCTAACCATAAATTCTACAAATCACACCTTTAAGCAAACAATGATTTCAAAACAACTTTCAAAGTAAAATCTAAGATTCGGGGAACACCCTATTTCCTCAAAGATTTTATTCTAAAGGACCTTAGAAAACATATAAGATTTACTGATAATCACAGTCATAGAAGAGGGAACACCTAAAAACATCTATGATCATAATTATAATGACCTTTAAGCCAACTGTTTAAGTGAGGACAAAGGGCAAGATCAAAACAAACCTCTCTGATTCACTATAAGCAAAGAACTTCAAAGGGAGACTTCAATAACAGTTTTTAAGTGGCAACAGACAAGCAGGGAGAACCATAAATCATGCTGAAACCAACTATTCAAACTATTAAGGAAATAAACAAGCATGAAGACTAAAGAGAAATATTAAAGCCTCTAAAATACTTCAGCAGAAGAAAACATAAAACAGTGAAGGATGAACAGGTCTAAGGTGCTTCCAGGAGTCATTTCTTAGCCTATTATTTTCTATCCTACTGTAGTAAGAAATTATGGAACATAATGAAAACAGGGAAAAACATGAAACAATTCAGAATAGTTCTCCAACAGCCAAGCTCATGAATCCAATGATAGAGCCTTCTCAGGAACAAACATGCAACAACATCATCAAGATCTCCAAGACTTCAATTTGTTCTTCAACTTCAAAGGACTATGTATGATTTCAGAGAGTTTCAAAATTACAGCTTGTGATCAACAACAACCAACAACTCACTCATCTTCTGAAGAAGTATATATAGGAGAATGAGGAGGTGGGATCTGATAAAAGATCTCAATTTACAATTAATACAGAGTTAATGTCTTCTTGGCCATGCAAGGGAAGATGGAGAAGTTTCTGGTGGACTTCATAGTATTAACTATTTTACAATAAATATCAAAGCTTGGTGAGAGCTTTTATTGACTTTGAGGCTTTGTGTAATGTTTGGAGTAACTCTGCAGATATTTACGCATTGATTTCCTTGCAGAAGTAACTCCCTGGATGCGCTGAGGCAAAATATGATCTTCTTCAATAACTTCGGCCTTTGTTTGAATGGTTTGAGGCAACAGGTGGCTCTGTGGTAGCTGGGAGAAATTGATTAACCTCATATGTGGCGGTGGAGGTTTCCTGTCTGATAATCCTTTATGCTTTCTTCTTTAACTGTGTTTTAAATTGGGGATTAGGCTTTTGATAACCGTCTTAGTCGTAATCCCCGTAAAACTGTCTTTATTCCTCTGTTCTGATATATTTAGGTCTTCGGCACTAATACCCTTTAATTGTGCCCGATTCATGGTGTTCCGCTGGAGTGCAGGGTTACGCAGGGACGATATGGCATCAATGCCTCACGGATCATTGACGAGACGTGAAATTTACACCCTGCAAGTGATTCCCTCTGATAAATCGAAAGCAAGAGGGTCGTCACCCTCTCTTTCGAATTTTCTTCGAACATAGCGAAAAGATCATTAAACCCTGCAAAATACAAACAAAATGTTATAAAATCCTGCATATTAGGTTAACTGCATCGGAAGGCGTGTGGAGGAAGCGGGGCCATTGGATGGCATCATCCAACGATCAGGATTGATCGAGAGAGATCGTGCACCGGATGAAAAAGAGATTGAATCTGAGCCATCGATCGCGCAGAGATCGACGGCCAGGAACGGAAGTTGAAAGTCAAACGGAGAGAAAATGGGCGATGAAATGTGGACCGTCGTTCTGCAGATCAGATCGACGGTGGAGATTGCTTGGACGACACGTCGTAGCCTGGTTATCGCGTGGGCACCTTCGTTAATTGTCGGGCATCTTTGGCGAGCGATCACCGTTGGATGGCCTGGCCCAGATCGGACGGTGGACAGCGATATCACTAGGCATCCTGGTCCGAACGTTAATGCGCGATGGACTGCGGTTATGCGCTATGGACGGCGGTTTTGAAAAAGGTACAGGGGACGCGTGGCGGCAAGCGTATGGAATCACTGCCGATCGGGAGAAAACCACCTTCCGCCCAAAGGCGTTGCGATAGATACCACGCGGTATTTGGAAACAGTGCAAGACACGGCGGGGTCCACCGGGTTTGACAGGTTCTGCACCGTCGGATCTGCAAATCAGATCAACGGTGGAGATCGCTCGGACTTCGGACCGACGGAGAATTTTATAAAATAAAATAAAACCCAAAGTTTACAAATAACAAAGGTTTTTTTATGTTTTGGACGAGATATATAATAGGGTTAGGCGCCCGATTGCGGGGCCATTGGACGCATGGAGAATGGTATGACTGGGGTTTAAAAGGGAAGGGGTTTATCGCATATCGGAACTTTGGGCCTGGGCTTTTCAATCAACCCATTGTATTTTCTGCGATTGCAATTGCGATTGCGCGAACTGTCTTTTTGATCAACCCATTTAATATTTAACATGCGTTTTTGGTTTTTAGACCAAAACTTTGGGAAAGTGGGTTTTATATTTTACAAAGGGAAAAGCGGATCGGGGGAGAAATATTATAAGATTTTAAGCGCCAAGGCGGGCCCACAGGATATATATTAAAATAATGATGCGATCGGAGATTTTTCAAATCGTGAATCGGGCAGGCGCTTTAATCTTCTTATTGGAATTGTGATGCGATCGCACGATAGCATCAGTTTTATAATGGCATAAATTTGGGCTCTTGTGTTCTCGATGCGATAAGCGCTGTGAGAGGTTTAGCTCTTGGTTCTAGGGTGCGGGTATGTGGGGGAAATGGTTTAAAAACTTAGCCCAAGGGGGCTAAAGCTTCTATATAAAATATGAATTTTTATTGATTTTTCAACGTTTTCAAAGGGTTTCAAGGGTTTCGGTATAGTTAAAAAATGGGTTTTTAACTATGGAAAAGTGATTTTCATAAATGGAAGAAGAGGATTTATGAAAACAAGGGAGTTTTTATGGAGAAAAAGGGGAGCACATGAAGGTTAGCTTTGGAAGAGGGGGAAGGGGAAAAGGGTCCTTGCAGCAATAATATGGCTTGGAAATCAACATGATTTCTGAGTGTAAGATGGGAATATTAGTGAAGTTTTGGACAGAGAAAGGCAGGAGGCCTTCAAGAGTCTTCAAGAGCCAACAGATTTTAGTAATGAAATTTGTTCCTTGAAGGCTTAAACAGTCTTAGCCACCTTTTGGTATAACAAATATTATAGGTGGCTAACACTAGCGTTTTATTAATTTCTATGTTTTTCAACTTCAACTACACTAAACTCATATTTTTATTGCAAATTATGCTTTGACATAAAAACAAGAATTGTAGAGAATTGTCTTACCTCCATACCCATATTTAAAAAAAAAAAAAAATATTGACATATAGAGGGGTAAATTTCTTGTTTACTAACTGCATATACTTGAAATTTTCAGGCAAACATAAATAGTCACTTTATGATCCTTAACTTTTTTTAGGGAAGGTTATTCATTTTTTGGAAAAAAACCATAGCATCATAATCTGCATATATTGCACTAGTGCCCAGACTATTTTTCAGTAATTTTCGAATTAAATCACTATTTTTTATTATTTTTTGAAATGGATGAAGACAAAAAAACAGTGATGTTTCAGTACATTTTATGATCCTTTGATTTTCTTTTCAATGTGATCGTCAATAAGAAAAATGAGAGTACCCTTTTGAAGTAGATAGGGAGAGGAAGTGCAATATGATTTTTTTGAATTTTTTGGTGTCCCCATTTGAAAGTTATTGAATTTTCATTCAGTGCAATTTTTCAAACAATGAAATTCCACAGTGACATAGTTTAGTAAAAAATTAATAAAAAATTGAATTTTTTAATGAAACTCCACAAATCTCATATCATCAAAAACTAGATTTAGAGATGAATCTAATGGTACTTAGTTCGACATATAACATTTTGTTTTTGTAGGTGTTCCACCCCTCCAAAGTTGCAGGTTCCTGAAAACTACAGAATTTTCTGGGTTTTTCGTTGACCAGAAACTCTCGGCCGAAATACTGTCTCGGACGAGAAATTTATTTAATATAAATGAAATTTAAAATAAAAGAGTTTAGCCCACCTAATGTTACATTTAGCGCTGGCCAAAATCTCAATTTTGAAAAGTTTAAAAATCTCGAGATTTGGCGCCAGACCCCTTTCAATGAAACTCTCGGCCGAGAGTTTTATTAAATGTTTTAATCAAAAGTTTTATAAAATGTTTTAATCAAAATCCGACGCAATCATGTTTACTCCTAGATGATCTTAACTCACTCATTTTTTTCATCGGGCGCCCTCCCAAGGCGCGACGCCCTCCGCCCGACCGAACGAACGCACAAGGGAAAAAACGAGAAACGGCTCACACGAACGTGCACGAGGCACCTGTGCGGACACAACTTAGCAAACCTTATACAGGCGCCCTCAAACGAAACGACCTGACCTGAACTCGTTTCATCGGGCGCCCTCCCAAGGCACGACGCCGTCCGCCCAACCGAACAAACGCACAAGGGAAAAAACGGGAAACGACTCGCACGAATGTGCACAAGGCACCTGTGCGGACACAACTTAGCAAACCTTATACGGGCGCCCTAAAAAAAAACGACCCGACCCGAACTTATTTCATCGAGTGCCCTCCCAAGGCGCGATGCCCTCCGCCCGACCGAACGAACGCACAAGGGAAAAAACGGCAAATGGCTCGCACGAACATGCACAAGGCTTAATGAAACTCCACAAATCTCACGTCATCAGAAACTAGATTCAGAGATGAATCTAATGGTACTTGGTCCAACATATAACATTTTGTTTTTGTAGGTGTTTTGTCCCTCCAAAGTTGCAGGTTCCTGAAAACTGCAGAATTTTCTGGGTTTTTCGTTGACCAGAAACTCTCTGCCGAGATAATGTCTCGGACGAGAAATTTATAAAACTCTCGACCTAGAAATTTAAAACTCTCGACCGAGAATTTAACCGACCTAATGTTACATTTAACCGCGCGGCCAAACTCTCGGCCGAGAGTTGGCGCCCGAGAGTTTACCCAATGAAACTCTCGGCCTAGAGTTTTATTAAATGTTTTAATCAAAAGTTTTATAAAATGTTTTAATCAAAAGCCGACGCAATCATGTTTACTCCTAGATAATATTAACTCTCCCCTTTTTTTCATCGGGCGCCCTCCCAAGGCACGACGCCCTCCGCTTGATCGAACGAACGCACAAGGGAAAAAACGGGAAATGGCTCGCATGAACGTGCACAAGGCACCTGTGCGGACACAACTTAGCAAACCTTATATGGGTGCCCTCAAACGAAACGACCAAACCCGAACTCGTTTCATCGGGCGCCCTCCCAAGGCGCAACGCCCTCCGCCTGACCGAACGAACGCACAAGGGAAAAAATGGGAAATTACTCGCACAAATGTGCACAAGGCATCTGTGCGGACACAACTTAGCAAACCTTATACGGCCACCCTAAAACGAAACGACCCGACCCAAACTCGTTTCATCGGGCACCCTCCCAAGGCGTGATGCCCTCCGCCCGACCGAACAAACGTACAAGGGAAAAAACGGCAAACGGCTCGCACGAACGTGCACAAAGCTCATGTGCGGACACAACTTAGCAAACCTTATACGAGCACCCTCAAACGAAACGACCCGACCTGAACTCGTCTCATTGGGCACCCTCCCAAGACGCGACGCCCTGCGCCCGATCGAACGAATGCACAAGGGAAAAAATGGGAAACGGCTCGCACGAACATGCACAAGACACCTGTGCAGACACAACTTACCAAACCTTATACGGGCACCCTCAAATGAAACGACCTGACCCGAACTCGTTTTATTGGGCGCCCTCCCAAGGCACGATGCCCTCCGCCCGACCAAACGAACGCACAAGGGAAAAAACGACAAACGGCCCGCACGAACGTGCACAAGGCACCCGTGTGGTCACAACTTAGCAAACCTTATATGGGCGCCCTCAAACGAAATGACCCGACCCGAACTCGTTTCATCAGGCGCCCTCCCAAGGCACGACGCCCTCTGCCCGACCAAATGAACACACAAGGGAAAAAATGAGAAATAGCTCACATGAATGTGCACAAGGCACCCATACGGTCACAACTTAGCAAACCTTCTATGGGCACCCTCAAACAAAATGACTCGACCCAAACTTGTTTCATTAGGCACCTCCCAAGGCGCGACACCCTCCGCTCGACCGAACGAACGCACAAGGGAAAAAATGGAAAACGGCTCGCACGAACGTGCACAAGGCACTTGTGCCGACACAACTTAGCAAACCTTATACGGGCGCCCTCAAATGAAATGACCCGACCCAAACTTGTTTCATCAGGCGCCCTCCCAAGGCGGGACGCCCTTCGCCCGACCGAACGAACGCACAAGGGAAAAAAAGGGAAACGGCTCGCATGAACGTGCACAAGGCACCTATGCGGACACAACTTAGCAAACCTTATATGGGCATTATAAAATGAAACGACCTGACCTGAACTCGTTTTATCGGGCACCCTCCCAAGGTGCGACACCCTCCACCCAATCGAACGAACGCATAAGGGAAAAACGAAAAACGGCTCGCACAAACATGCACAAGGAACCTGTGTGGACACGACTTAGAAAACCTTATACGGGCGCCCTCAAACGAAACGACCCAACCCAGACTCGTTTCATCAGGTGCCCTCCCAAGGCGCGACGCCCTACGCCCGACCGAACGAACGCACAAGGGAAAAAATGGGAAACGACTCACACGAATGTGCACAAGGCACCTGTGCGGACACAACTTAGCAAACCTTATACGGGCGACCTCAAACGAAACGACCCAACCTGAACTCGAATTCCTTGCATGCATGATCTATTTTTGGTTGACTGATCAGTTAGCTCAATGATCCTTAAGTGGGTTAGCAGTTAATGATTTTAGGGGTTAAGGGTCGTTAGGGGTTGATGGGGTTAGGGTTTAAGGGGCTAAATCGGTTAGGGGGTTAATGGGTTAGGGGTTGGGAATTAGGGTTTAAGTGGTTAGGGGATAAGGGTTAGAGGTTTAGGTTTTGAGGGGTTAAATGGGTTAGGGGTTTAGAGGTTTAGCGGGTTAGGGGATTTAGCAATTAAGAATTTAGGGGTTAGGGGTTAGGTATTAAGGGGTTAAGGGATTAGATGCTTAGGGTTTAGGGGGTTAAATGGGTTAGGGGCTTCGAGGTTTAGGGGGTTAGGGGATTTAGAAGTTAAGGATTTTAGGGGTTCGGGGTTAGGTGTTAACAAGGTTAGGGTTTAGTGGGTTAAATGGGTTAGGGGTCGGTAATTACTGTTTAAGGGGTTAAGGGTTAAGGGTTTAGGGGTTAGGAATTAGGGTTTAAGGGGTCAAGGTTTATGGGTTGGGAATTAGGGTTTAAGGGGTTATAGGTTTAGGTTTTAGGGGGTTAAATGGGTTAGGGTTGGTTTAGAGGTTTAGGGGGTTAGGGGATTTAGCAGTTAAGGATTTTAGGGGTTAGGAGTTTGGGGTTTTGGGGTTTAGGGGCTTAAATGGGTTAGGGGTTAACGGGTTAGGGGTAGGGGTTAAGGGTTTAGGGTTTAAATGGGTTAGGGTATAGAGGTTTATGGTTTAGTGGGTTAAATGGGTTATGGGTTTAGGGGTATAGGGGGTTAAATGGGTTAGGGGTTGGGAATTAGGGTTTAAGGGGTTAGGGGTTTAGGGTTTAGGGAGTTAAATGGGTTATGGGTTTAGAGGTTTAGGGGATTTAACAGTTAAGGATTTCAGGGGTTAGGGATTAATGGGGTTAGGATTTAGGGGGTTGAATGGATTAGGGTTTTAGGGGTTTAGGGCGTTAAATGGTATAGGGTCGGGAATTAGGGTTTAAGGGGTTAGGGGTTTATATGTTTAGGGTTTAGGGGGTCAAATGGGTTAGGGGTTTTGGGGTTTAGGGGCTTAAATGGGTTAGGGGTTAACGGGTTAGGGGTAGGGGTTAAGGGTTTAGAGGTTTAGGTTTTAGGGGGTTAAATGGGTTAGGGGTTAGGAATTAGGGTTTAAGGGGTCAAGGGTTAAGGGGTTAGAGGTTTAGGTGTTTAAGAGGTTGAATGGGTTATGTGTTTGGAATTAGGGTTTAAGGGGTCAAGGGTTAAGAAGAGTTTAAGAGGTTTAGGTGTTTAAGGGGTTAAATGGGTTATGGGTTAGAATTAGGGTTTAAGGGGTTATAGGTTTAGGGTTTAGGGGTTAAATGGGTTAGGGTTGGTTTAGAGGTTTGAGGGGGTTAAGGGATTTGAGTTAAGGATTTTAGGGATTAATGGGGTTAAATGGGTTAGGTTTTTAGGGGATTAGGGTGTTGAATTGGTTAGGGGTTGGGAATTAGGGTTTAAGGGTTTAGAGGTTTAGGGTTTAGGGGGGTTAAATGGGTTACAGGTTTAGAGTTTAGGGGGTTAAGGGTTACTTGATGGGAGTTTTAGGGGTTAGGGAGGTTGAGTATTGGGGTTAAATGGAATCCACACTTAAATGTGTTAGGTTTTTAGGGGTTTAGGGTGTTGAATTGGTTACGAGTTTTGGGGTTTAGGGGTTTAAATGGGTTAGGGGTTAACGGGGTAGGGGTAGGGGTTAAGGATTTAGAGGTTTAGGGTTTAGGGGACAAATGGGTTAGCGGTTTAAAGGTTTAGTGGGGGTAAATGGGTTAGGGGTTAAGGGTTTAGAGGTTTAGGGTTTAGGGGGTTAAATGGGATAGGGGTTAGGAATTAGGGTTTAAGGGGTCAAGGGTTAAGGGGTTAGAGGTTTAGGTGTTTAAGGAGTTAAATGGGTTATGGGTTGGGAATTAGGGTTTAAGGGGTTATAGGTTTAGGGTTTAGGGGGTTAAATGGGTTAGGGTTGGTTTAGAGGTTTAGGGGGTTAGGGGATTTAGCAGTTAAGGATTTTAGGGGTTAGGAGTTAGGGGTTAATGGGGTTAAATGGGTTAGGTTTTTAGGGGTTTAGGGTGTTGAATTGGTAAGGGGTTGGGAATTAGGGTTTAAGGGGTTAGGGGTTAAGGGTTTAGAGGTTTAGGGTTTAGGGGGTTAAATGGGTTACAAGTTTAGAGGTTTAGGGGGTTAGGGGATTTAACAGTGAAGGATTTTATGGGTTAGGGGTTAGGGTTTTGGGGGTTAAATGGAATCCACACTTAAATGGGTTAGGTTTTTAGGGGTTTAGGGTGTTGAATTGGTTAGGGGTTTTGGGGTTTAGGGGCTTAAATGGGTTAGAGGTTAACGGGTTAGGGGTAGGGGTTAAGGGTTTAGAGGTTTAGGGTTTAGGGGTTAAATGGGTTAGGGGTTTAGAAGTTTAGTGGGGGTAAATGGGTTAGGGGTTAAGGGTTTAAAGGTTTAGGGTTTAGGGGGTTAAGGGTTTAGGGGTTATAGGTTTAGGTTTTGGGGGGTTAAATGGGTTAGGGTTGGTTTAGGGGGTTAGGGGATTTAGTAGTTAAGGATTTTAGGGGTTTGGAGTTAGGGGTTAATGGGGTTAAATGGGTTAGGTTTTTAGGGGTTTAGGGTGTTGAATTGGTTAGGGGTTGGGAATTAGGGTTTAAGGGGATAGGGGTTAAGGGTTTAGAGTTTTGAGGTTGGGGGATGAACTCAGGTTAAAGGTTACAGGGTTTGTGAGGTTAAGGATTATGACGAAGGATTTTGGGGATTGAGGTTAGGGTTTTGGAGGTTAAATAGATATTTTGCATAAATAGGTTAGTTTTAAAGGGTTGAGGTGTTAAGGGGTTAGAAGTTTTGAGGTTTCGGGGCAATGGGTTATGGGTAGGGGTTAAATGTTTAGAGGTTTAGGGTTTAGGGGTTAAATGGGTTAGTGGTTTAGAGGTTTAGTGGGGGTAAATGGGTTAGGGGTTAAGGTTTTAGAGGTTAGGAATTAGGGTTTAAGGGGTCAAGGGGTCAAGGGTTGGGAATTAGGGTTTAAGGGGTTATAGGTTTAGGGTTTAAGGGGTTAAATGGGTTAGGGTTGGTTTAGATGTTTAGGGGGTAAGGGGATTTAGCAGTTAAGGATTTTAGGGGTTAGGTGTTAGGGGTTAATGGGGTTAAATGGGTTAGGTTTTTAGGGGTTTAGGGTGTTGAATTGGTTAGGGTTTGGGAATTAGGGTTTAAGGGGTTAGAGGTTAAGGGTTTAGAGGTTTAGGGTTTAGGGGGTTAAATGGGTTACAGGTTTAGAGGTTTAGGGGGTTAGGGGATTTAGCAGTGAAGGATTTTAGGGGTTAAATGGAATCCACACTTAAATGGGTTAGGTTTTTAGGGGTTTAGGGTGTTGAATTGGTTAGGGGTTTTGGGTTTAGGGGCTTAAATGGGTTAGGGGTTAACGGGTTAGGGGTAGGGGTTAAGGGTTTATAGGTTTAGGGTTTGAGGTTTAGAGGTTGTGAGGTAGTGATTGAGGTTAGGGTCGGGTTTAAGGGGTTGAATGGGTTATGGGTTGGGAATTAGGGTTTAAGGGGTTATAGGTTTTGGGTTTAGGGGGTTAAATGGGTTAGGGTTGGTTTAGAGGTTTAGGGGGTTAGGGGATTTAGAAGTTAAGGATTTTAGGGGTTAATGGGGTTAAATGGGTTCGGATTTTAGGGGTTTAGGATGTTGAATTGGTCAGGGGTTCGGAATTAGGGTTTAAGGGGTTAGGGGTTAAGGGTTTAGAGGTTTAGGGTTTAGGGGGTTAAATGGGTTACAGGTTTAGAGGTTTAGATGGTTAGGGGATTTAGCTATGAATGATTTTAGGGGTTAGGGGTTAGGGTTTTGAGGGTTAAATGGAATCCGCACTTAAATGGGTTATGTTTTTAGGGGTTTAGGGTGTTGAATTGGTTAGGGGTTGGGAATTAGGGTTTAAGGGGTCAGGGGTTAAGGGTTTAGAGGTTTAAGGTTTGGGGGGTTAAATGGGTTACATGTTTAGAGGTTTAGGGGGTTAGGGGATTTAGCAGTGAATGATTTTAGGGGTTAGGTGTTAGGGTTTTGGGGGTTAAATGGAATCCACACTTATAGGAATTTTCTCTCCTCCCCATCTACAACTCTAAAGTCATTACCAAAAATACAATCTACACTTAGACACTTAGTTTTCTGCAATAATATAATTCTCCAATCGCATACACTTTTTCTTGGAATGTCACACTTAACATTCCTTTCCTTTTCAAATAATATTCTTTATCCCCTTACATCCATACCTAGGAAAATAGACTTCATTTCAATTTAATCTTATTAAACTAAAGTGGAAGATAAGAGGACCCATTCCAAGAAGGGCATCTCACTCAATGTTCAAATAATATTGTTTATCCCGTTACATCCATACCTAGGAAAATAGACTTCCTTTCAAGTTAATCATGTGAAACTGAAGTGGAAGATAAGGTGACCCATTCCAAGAAGCTCATCTCACTTCAAAAAGTTCTCGATATTTCCAAGAATTTATAACAATATTAAGGTGCTATGCATTGTCTCCTTTATCACCTCATTGCATTTAGTCAATTGTTTTTTAAATTTAAATCTATTCATTAATTTCAATATATATATATATATATATATAGCTGTTTTTATTTTGATTTATGTTTTGGAATTTTATTTTATTTATTAATATATCAACTAGTTTTATATAAAATATTTTTATTGTTTTATATAATATTGATAATACAAAATATTGTAACAAATTTTATTTAATTAAATCTTCATGTATTTTTTATCATTAATAATAATAAAATAATTTAAAATAAAATCATAATTTTATTAATTCTTTATCATTTTTTAATTTTAATAAAGTACTATATGTCTTGAAATGTCTTAAAGTATGTCTTTTAATACATAATATGTCTTGAAATGGTTCTTTTAATACTTAATACCGACTTAATAGCTATAAAAATTTACGATCTAATTTATATTATTACACGAATATAATATGCTTACTCTTTAACTATATAAATTTTATTTTATTTTTTAAAGATTGCCCAATTTTAGCCAATCATGTCCAAAGCTATCGAGCTTTGTTTTATATATTTTCAAAAAAACTTTTAATAACCAATTCTAACAACTTAATAGTTTTGGGATTTTATTGTAACAATCAAACTCTCGGACGAGAGTTAAAAAAACTCTTGGACGAGAGTTAAACAACTCTCATCTGAGAGTTTTTTTTAACTCTCGTCCGAAAGTCTTCCTGAGAGTTTATGTCAATACAACTCTCGGACGAGAAAATGCATAACTCTCGTCCGAGAGAATTTAACTCCGGTTAAACCCAATCAAACTCTCGGGTGAAATATTTAAAATCTCTCGGATGAGAGTTTTTAAAACTCTCGGTTGAGAAATAGAGTTGACTATTTTCTCGGACGAGAAATGAAAAATTTCTCCCAAATTCTAGCCGTCCGCCAAGAAGTGTTTCCCAACTTCGCGATTTCACCGGAAACAACATTTCTTCACAGGGATCTGGAAGAGGAGATCTACATGAAACAACCTGAAGGATTTATGGTGAAGGGGAAGAAATAACTAGTATGCGAGTTAAAGAAGTCTCTGTATGGGTTAAAAAAATCACCAAGGATGTGGTATCAGAAATTTGATACCTACATACGGGGACTTGGCTTCACTAGAATCAAGGAGGATCACCGTGTTTATTTTAAATTAATTGGTGATCATGTTATTTATTTGGTCTTGTATGTGGATGATATGTTTTTGATTGGAAATGATAAAGAAATTATCCAATATTTGAAGACCCAACTATTCTCCAAATTCAACATGAAGGATCTTGGCGCTGCAAACTATATTTTGGGCATGGAAATTAAGAGAGATCGATCAAAGAGGAAGCTCTGGTTAAACCAGAGGAATTTTGTCGAGACTATATTGTAGAGGTTCAATATGCAAGTTAGTAAACCGGTGAATGTTCCAATTCCTGTAGGTAGAAAGTTGTCTGTTGAACAGTGTCCCAAGGCACAAGAAGAAGAGGAGGATATGTACCGTGTTCCATATGCAAGTGCAGTGGGTAGCCTGATGTATGCAATGGTCTGTACTAGACCAGACATTGCACATGCGATGGGAGATGATTTTATGCCAGACCCGGGGAAGGAGCATTGGACGGTAGTGAAGTGGGTCTTTAGATATTTGCGTGGCACTGAGTGATTATGGCTTGTGCTACCAAGGAAGACCCGGGATTGGAAAGAGTGTTGGACATTTGTGGTTTTGTTGATGCGGAGCGGGAACATCAGATCTCTGTCTTAGAAGATCTACAAGTGGGTATGTGTTGCTATTTGGAGGTGCGGTCGATTGGATGAAGTAAAGACGGTCTGTAGTGGCTCTTTCAACTCTGAGAGGAAGAATACATGGTAGACACTCATGCAAGCAAGGAAGCGGTTGGTTGCGAGATTATGTTCAAGTATGGGGTTAGTGCGACGGGCTATAAGGATAGATTGTGATGTAGTGCAATTTTCTTGGCTAAGAACCACTGCTTATCATTCAAAGACAAAGCATTGATGTTCAATATCACTTTGTGAGAGATATGGTTGAGGCTAAAAGGGTGTTGCTGGTAAAGGTGGACACTTTGAAGAATGTTGCAGATGCATTGACGAAGTCTGTAAGCACTTAGAAGTTCTCTTGGTGTAGAGAAACAATGGGTGTTGCAGAACTGGGCTAATGACTAAGCTCTCCTGTGGCTCCCTGTGGAAAGAAAACAACAAGTGGGAGAATGTTGGGTATGTGTTATATTCTTTCCACCAATAATCATGCGCGGGGGGGCGCGATAGCCCCCCCTGTCAGGGTCCAGGACAATGCCCCGGAAATTTTTTTTTGGTCCTTATTTTTCAGTGGGCGGATCCGCCCATGGTTTTGTGCATGGGTTTGCACATGGTTTTGGGGTACGATGGTTTTCAGCCCTTAGTATTTTATAGATTCGGTCAAGGGAACTACGGTTATGTTCTAATCCAGGGTTAATGGATTGGGGTTTATGTATACTTCGGCATGTATATATATGTGTTGTAACACTAGAAGGTTTATAATGAAAAATCAAGCTGGTCGTCCCGATTTGGGATCCAGGGGAAAATATCTTTGTTTATCTGTTTTATATTTTATGCTCTCGCTACTGTTTATTTTATGTCTTTAAGATTCATTTGCAGATAATTTATGTACAGGGTTAAAACCTACAAACATAACCATAGTTCCCTTGATCGGATGTACAAATTACCAGGGGCCAAAAATCATCATGCCCCAAAACCATGTGCAAACCCATGCACAAAACCATGGGTGGGTCCGGCCCCCGAAAAATAGGGTCTGAATTTTTTTTCCAGGGCGTTTCCCTAGAGCCAGAATAGGGGGGGCTGCCGCCCCCCTTGTGACCCCCCTACTGCGCCCATCGCAACATATAGGGTAGTCTTTCGCCCGTGTTGTGACCCCCCCCGATGCATGCGACTAATCATGGAAAGAATATAGCACATACCCAACATTCTCCCAATTGTTGTTTGCTTTCCGCAGGGGGGCACAAGAGAGCTTAGTCATTAGTCCAGCTCTGCAACACCCATTTTTTCTCTACACCAAGAGAATTTCTAAGTGCTCAAAGACTTCATCAATTCATCTGCAACATTCTTCAAAGTGACCACCTTTACCAACAACACCCTTTTTCCTCAACCATATCTCTCACAAAGTGATATTGAACATCAATGTGCTTTGTCTTTGAATGATAAGCAGGGTTCTTAGCCAAGAAAATTGCACTTTGGCTATCACATTCTATCCTTATAGCTCATTGCACCAACCCCATACTTGAACACAATCTCTACAACCAAACTTATTCCTTTCTTGCATGAGTGGCTTCCATGTATTCTGACTCTGTAGTTGAAAGAGCCATTATATACTGTCTTTTACTCATCCAACTGACTGCACCTACAAATAGACTAAACATATACTCACTTGTAGATCTTCTTTGGTCCAGATCTCCAGCCCAGTCTACATCAAAAAAACCACAGATGTTTAAAACTCTGTCGAATCCTAGTCTTCCCTGGTAGCACAAACCATAATCACTAGTGCCACGTAAATATCTGAAAACCCGCTTCACTGTTGTCCAATGCTCCTTCCCTGGTTTTGACATAAACCTGATCAATACTCCCACTACATGTGCAAGGTCTGGTCTAGTACAAACCATTGCATACATCAGGCTACCCACTGCACTTGCATATGGAACACGGGACATATCCTCCTCTTCTTCTTATGCCTTGGGACATTGTTTAACATGTAGCTTTAAACCTACAAGAATAGGAACCTTCACTGGTTTACTATCCTGCATATTGAACATTTGCAATATTGTCTCGACATACTTTCTCTGGTTTACCTATAGCTTCCTTTTTTTCTGATCTCTCTTAATTTCCATGCCCAAAATATAGTTTGCAAAACCAAGATCCTTCATGTCAAATTTGGAGAACAATTGGGTCTTCAAATCCTGGATAATTTCTTTGTCATTTCCAATCAACAACATATCATCCACATATAAGACCAAATAAATAACACGATCACCAATTAATTTAAAATAAACACAGTGATCCTCTTTGCTTCTGGTGAAGCCAAGTTCCGGTATATAGGTATCAAATTTCCGATACCACATCCTTGGTGATGGTTTTAACCCATACAAAGACTTTTTTAACCTGCATACAAGTTCTTTCTTACCCTTCAACATAAAGCCTTCAGGTCGCTTCATGTAGATCTCCTCTTCCAGATCCCCATGAAGAAATGTTGTCTTCACATCCATCTATTCTACCTCAAAATCAAATGCAACAGTAACAGATAAATGTAATCTAATAGAAGTAACCTTGGCAACAGGGGAAAAAATATCACTAAAATCAATTCCCGGCGCCTGGCAATAACCTTTTGCTACGAATCGAGCTTTGTATTCTCCACCTTGCCTTCTACATTCATATTATTCTTAAACACCCATTTTTTTCTCATGGGCTTCCTTCCAGCCAACAACTCCACCAGATCCCATGCCTCATTTTTGTGCAAGGATGCCATTTCATCAACCATGCCCTCCTTCCAGAGTTTTCCATCCTCTGAATCCACTACCTCCCTGACAGTTCTAGGATAATCATCAATGATAATTAAAGTAAAATTTGAATAGAAAGTAGATGGACTATACCTTTTTGGTTGTCTTTTTTCCCGGATTGATCTTCTCATAGTTTGTGGCTCTTCCTCTTCTGAATCTTGTTCTGTTGTAGAGTCTGATTCATCCTCCTTTAGGTCAAACTCTATTGGTAGGACTTCATGTTTAACAACATCTTTCACCTCTATAAACACCACATCTCGGCTGTACACAACCTTCCTTGTTTTTGGGTTCCAAAGCTTGTAACCTTTTAAACCATCCTTAAACCCAATAAAGATGCACCTTTCAGATTTATTATCCAGCTTGGTCCTTTTCTCCTTTCGAACATGTACATATGCATCACATCCAAATATCCTCAGATGTGAAAGAGAGGGTTTCTTACCAATCCATACCTCATGTGGAGTCTTATCCTCCAACGCTGATGAAGGTGATCTGTTAACCAGGTAACATGCAGTCTCCACTGCCTTTGCCTAAAATTCCTGTCCTAACCTGGTACCACTGAGCATGCTTCTTGTATTTTCCATCAACGTTTTGTTCATTCTTTCTGCAACTCTGTTTTGTTGAGGTGTGTATGAGTAGTATTCTACCGTGCTATACCACACTTCTTACAGAACTCTTCAAATTCCTTCTTGTAGAACTCTCCACCGTTATCTGTCCTCAACACCTTTATCTTCTTTTCTGTCTCTTTTTCCACCAGAGCCTTAAATTCTTTAAATTTTTCAAAGACTTCAGATTTCTTCTTCCAGAAATATATCCATGTATTCTTTGAGAATTCATCTATGAATGAAACATAGTACACAAAATTAAACAGTGATGGAACTGACACAGGTCCAAACACATCACTGTGCACAAGCTCTAATATCTTGTTTTCCCTCTTAGCACCAGAAGGAAAACTCACCCAATTATGATTCCCATATACACAATGTTCACAGAAATCGAAATCCAGAGAGCAATTAGACATACCTTCTACCATGTCATTTCCATGAAGTATCCGAAGGCCCTTCTCTCTAATATGTCCAAGCCTTTGATGTCATAACATGGTCTTTTCTCCAGAGACCGCTAGGCTTTCCACTCCACTTTCAGGAACCACATAATTTTTTCTCCCATCAATAACAGTGCAACCCTGAAGCTTGTACAAAGTTACAATCCGAACTTCTCACATTAATACCAGTTCTCCCTGAACCATCTTGCAGGTATCTTTCTTGAACACTGTTTTTACACTTGCATCATCCATATTTCTTACAGAAATCATATTTCTAGCCAATGCAGGAATATGTAGAACACCAAGAAGTGTTCTAATCCTTCCACCTTGTAGCTTCAACTTGACTTTTCCACGTCTGACGATTCTAGCCTTCCTATCATCCCCTAAGAACACATCACCACCGTCATACTTCTCATACTCGCAGAACCACTCCCTATGGGGAGTGAAGGAAAGGATGCACATGAGTCAATCAACCATGCCTCGTGATCTACATGTGTATTGGAAGAAGAAGCCAAATACACATCCCCACCTTCATCTGAGGTGGTTTTTTTCCTCTGCAGAAGGAGCATCATCATATCCCTTTCCTTTCTCAAGAGCTTTAGATCTGCAATCCTTTTTGTAGTGCCCTTCCTTTCCGCATTTCCAGCACACATTTACAAACTTTCCTGGAGATTTAGATCTCCGTCTAGATTTAGATCTCCCACTCGAAACCTTATTTTTGTTTATGTTTTGGGACCTTCCTCGTACAGATAAGGCATCTCCATTCTGGCCCTCCATATTTTTCCATCTCATTTCCTCCGACAGCAAGGCTGAGACAATTTAATCAAAATTCAAAGTAGTTGTATTGCTACCTATTGCAATAACTAGACTATCCCACGAATCTGGTAGAGAACACAACAAACTGATGCACTTATCTTCATTTGAGATTTTAATATCAACAGATGAAAACTGACTTACCACAATATTGAAGGCATTCAAATTCTCTATCACCATGTCTCCATCCTTCATCCTCATGGTATACAACTTTTTTCGCAAGAACAATTTATTCACCAGAAACTTAGATTGGTACAAAGTCCCTAGCTTGTCCCACAAAGTCTTCGATGTAGCTTCCCCAGATACATTCAACAATACCGAATCTGAGATACACAACCGTATTGTGCTCTTTGCCTTCCGATCCAACTTCTTCCATTCTTCATCTGACATTGTCATTGATTTAGTACCTGGATCTACCGCGATCCACTAATCTTAATCCACCAGCAGATCCTCCATATTGAGCTTCCACAACTCAAAACTCTGCCCATTAAATTTCTTGATCTCTATATTTCCATCGCTCGCCATCTTCTTTCACCGCAAGAATCGATCCTGCAGATCTCCCACTGAATAAGGTACCACGGGCCCGAGAAAAAAACCCCTCAGCAAGAAAAGCATCCCCTTGAAGCTGAAACAGCTCTGATACTAAATGTAGGTTTTAACCCTGTAAATAAATTATTTGCAAACGAATCTTAAAAACAGAAAATAAACAATAGCGAAAGAATAAAACGTAAGACATATATACACAAATATTTTCCCCTAGATCCCAAATCGGGACTACCAGTTTGATTTTTCATTATATTCCTTTTAGTGTTACAACACATATATATACATGCTGAAGCATTCATAAACCCCAATCCATTAACCCTGGATTAGAACATAATCGTAGTTGCCTTGACTAGATCTACAAAATACCAGGGGCCGAAAACCATCATGCCCCAAAACCATGTGCAAACCATTGCACAAAACGATAGGTGGGTCTGCCTACCGAAAAAGAGGGTCCAAAATTATTTTCCCAGGGCGCTGCGCTTGACGCAACATACAGAGGGGGCTATTGCCCCTGTTATGACCCCCCGTGCATGCCACTAATCGTGGAAAGAATATAACACATACCCAACATATATAAGATAATGTGAATGGTAAGTGAAATATCAGCCTTGTTATAGGCGCGAGACAATAGTATCGTGCAAGCTGTGGACTTAGGACACACTGTCAAAGTTAATTTTGTAGGTGTTAGATAATATTGTCTTAAATTGATATGGTTTTGTCTTAATTGTTAACTGTCTTAAATGAGTTTCATCTTAATTTTTATTGTCTTAAGTGACCATTATCTTAAATATAAAGATTTGTCTTAAAATATTTTCGTCTCAAATTGTTTTTGTCTTAAATATAAAGTTTTCTCTTAAAATAATTTTTGTCTCAAACTCTTTTTGTCTAAAATATAAAGTTATTTTAAAATACTTTTGTCTCAAACTGTTTTGTCTTAAATATAAAGTTTTGTCTTAAAATATTATTGTCTCAAAATTTATATTTAAAACAATTCAATTGATATTAAATTTTAATGTAAAATAACAAAAAGTAACTTCTTAAAACAAAAGACTTTTTTGTCTTAAAGATGCCCTTCCTTAATAGTACAAGCATCTAGTTATCTATTAAATAGTTTCTAGAATGATTTGTCTTTGCAAAATAAGCAACAACATATAATTCTATTGCTATCATAGTAACCATTCTTCCAAAACTATCTAAATTACAATACTCATTAGCTGTAATTTGTTCATTCGAAGTAGACACATAAACATAAATATACATAATGCAACAACATATAATTCTAATGCCATCATAGTAGCCTTCTTCCAAAGCTGTAGAAATTACAATATCCATAAGCTGTAATTTGTTCATTCGAAATAGACACATAAACATAAATATACAAATATTATGTGTTTTTTTATATATATTTCAACCAACTTTTAATTATTACAACAATTAGATTTCCAAAAAAATATAAACAGTTCTATATAATTCTTAACTTTTATTTGTATAGATAATAGTCTTTACCTTCGTTATAGTTTTCCTTTCATTTCCATATCCCACATATCTACTTAAATCACTCTATTTTTTCATCAAAATTTCTTACATATATTCAATTATGCTACTAGGTAATAACCATTTGAACAAAAATTCAATAGACTACACATATTTTCCTTTCCCAAATTGCCCCAATTGTCCGACCTGAAATTCTTTCAAAACTTGCATCAGAATATTCTGGCGTGGTTGATCTTTGTGTAGTTTAAATTTTAGGCTCGGTAGGTGCCTTATGTCAGTAAGGAGGCATTTGAAAATTTGGATTGAATAGGCTATAATATCATGCAGATTCGTTTTGATTTTTATCTTTCAGCAATGGTGGTGTCATATTTTTTATTTTGACTTTGGTTAATTGTTTTCAGGGATAAACATCTTTTTCATTGACGGCAAATTCATTTTTTAAATTAGAGATTAATTTCTCTTTCATTTCATGACATTTTTCTTATCTTTCACACGTTCTTTTTTCTCACAAGTAGTGTTTAATGCATTTAGAATCGATGATATAATGGAACGGGAACGGGCCAAGAATGTAAAACCCTTACAGCTAAACATAAACTAAAATCTTGAGATTCAGACATTGACATTTCTTTTTCGTGAATGTTGCCTGATGGGAGGCTTTATGGCCATGCATGTTAGGTTCATCCTTGCACCTATCCGAATGAAAACATGTTTTTGCACTTCCGTTTTCATCAAAATCCATATGAATAGTGCGAGGATTGCATTAAGATGATTGGAGTTGATCGGTTTTCTACTGGATTGCATTAAGATGATTACCAAAAGTGGACTTAGCTAACGGACTCCCAGAAAAATGACACAGCTCTGAATTTGTTGCATAAGATTAGACAAATGATCTCCTCATTCAAGTCAACAAGTCTCCAATGTCTTATATGTCTTATAAATTATTTCACTGTATTATCAAATTGTAATTAAATCGTTAAAGTCTCCCTATATGTCTTATATCTCTTATAAATTATTTGGCAATATATTATCAATGGCCAAACAAGGTAGTTTCTATTGATGTCAGTTGAGAATTAACTCGGGCACTATATTTCAAATGTCTGATAGCATGTGAAGCTTATTCAAGCTGCTGTAAAAGCCCTTTAAAACCGAGGAATTAATTCAATTCAAGTGACAGATTTTTTTTTTTTTAATCAAATAAATATTTGTAATGAGTTATTTTGCTCACTTTTTCTGGGTATTTTCAATAGTTAAAATGTTTGTTATATGCCAGTAATTTCAAGTTTTTAGTACCATCAATTACAATAGCTAAAATATTTGTTACATGCCCCCAATTTCACACTTTCAGTACCGTTGAACATCCAAAAAGTTTAAAAACTTTCATTATTTATTAATCAAAATAAATATGAAGTTACATATTACATATGGTTTTGCAGAGTGCAGAAACCTAAGAGAAGAAGACAAAACACTGGATCAAACCAGCATAAAACCAGAGAAGTAAAGAAGAAATACAGACCAGGCCAAAACATAGGTCAAAACATAGGAGAAGAAAAGAAAGACCTTCATGATACTTTATATGTGCAAGAGCACACGAATAAAACAGAGTTAATACAAAGAGGAAGAATATGCATCCTATAAACAAGACAAAGACATCTTCAGTGAAATAACTAACTTGATGGTATAGAGTTAGTATATGTGTCCTCAGCCACTCTCTATGGTATTGGATTTGTACGGGATAACTTGAAATCACAAAATCAATTACTAAATGTATAAGCAATTTATGAATAAAAAAAACACACACAAAAAAGTTGTTTTTTTTAAAGTAATTTATATAATGCAATATCTTTTAAGTAATTTATATAGTGCACTATCATTCACATAGATGCATTTAAATCACACAAACATATCAATTAAAATATTAAATCTATATAAAATCTTGATTGAAGGAAGTCTTATCTAAGTTCCCTCCAACATGTATATGGTTGAAGCACACTAAATCCATATATGCATGGCTATTATCAAATTATTTGATGTTATCTAATGAATTGGTTTGTTATGGATGTTCACATAATCCTTTTAGAACCTCTTCATCAACATTTTATTGTCCTCATTTTTTATCTTTAAGACTCATTATTATATGCAATGGTATTATCAACATTTTAAACCATATTATTAACCTTTTTTTTAGTTTTTTGTTTGTTTGTTTGGTAGTGTGGGTTCTTACATGATTTCATCCCAGACCTATGGTCTAAGAAACCACGACCGAGGGGCATCTAAGACATCAAAATCATCAGGGGATCGCACCCGGCCTTGGACACACTAAACTTTATCATGGCCAGTTTTTTTTTTCCTTCAGGGGGATTGGAACTGGTGACCTTTTCATCACAGGTGTCTTAACATCACACTCTTCACCATGGAACCAAATACATAATCTATTATTAACTACTTTTAAACACCATAACCTCTTTATTGCACATATATATCAACATACTAAGTCAATTTAGTAAAAGTAGAATTTTTTTTAGATATATAAAGGTTTTTTAATTTTTAAATGCATTCATTTGAGATAAAATGACCTGTCAAGTCATGTTGGTTATGAGCTAATAACCATGACAAGTTAGGAGTTGAAATCATGCTATATAAGTGAATATCACGAGAATTACACATGGGTGGGGCTATAATGTTGTTGGATATGGAAACGCTATATCTCTACTCAAGTGTTCAATGGTCTCCCTATTTGTATTTCTAACCTTCTTTATAAGACTAAGACACCATTAGAAGAGAATGGTTTCTTAAGGATTGTTGAGCAAACAAAGAAAATACCTTCGAGTAAGCCTAAGTGATGGTTTGGTATAAAAGGATATGTTCATTGTGTTGTGTTGGGTTGAAGATGAAGGGGTCTAGATGGTTAACAAAATGTTGGGAAGGTGATTGAATGATGCATTGAGGCATTGGAAAGAGCTTCCAACTCATCATGGTGGAATATATGATATAGAAATATCGTATTCTTGAATGAATGCAAATATGTATTGAGTAATGTCCATGAATAATTTATGTAAGTGTGAAAGATGTAGCTATGCATACATATACATTGTCATATCTAATTAAATGCATTATGTGAATACATGTTTTTGTTCTAGATGTTGCAGTGAAAATATGGTATGCAAAAATAGTCATGGTTTGATATACTATAAGAAATATCCAATGAGAGAAGATAGTGGCTTAGAGGATATGGAAATTAAAGCAATCCATGATGAAGTTAGTGACTATTTCTTACACAAATCAAAGGTAAGTATTACATAAAAATTCATATATATATATATATATATATATATAGTTTTTGTAATAACTATTTTAAAATTTGGTTGAAAGAAAACGATATGACTCATAATACCTATATGTTTCTAGCTATGACACAAGTGGTTGGAGAATCTACTTGGTATGAGAAAATGACGACTATCGTAATCTATAAATTCTAGGAAGAAGGCCACTATGACAACACTAGGACCCTATGTTTGTGCTCTTATTGCATATGAAAGCCTTGGAAAGATAGGTCATCCCAAGAACTGTTTAAAAGAGAAATAAATTCTTGAGTTTGTAAGGGAAAGTTAATGCAAGGAATGGAAACTTGAGAGTGTTCCCAAAAACACAATGCAATTGAAGGATGATGAATTGGATTAATCAATTCAAAAGAGGAACACTTATCCTAGATGGGGGAGGAATGTAATTTCCCCCATGAGCATATAGCTTAAGTGTATGGTAAATATGTGGTAAGTTTTCCATTACATTTTATATGAATTAATAATATAATTAATAAACTAATAAACGAGTGAACCTACAAGGGGTGATAAAATACTTAGGAGGACAACTGGGGCAATGTATAACAAAAGGAAGTAGGGACTCGTGGATTAAATTTATTTTATTATTAATTGTCACTTATCCTTATTCTAAGCGTGAGGCCCTTATATTATGTGCCTTAAGTATTATTATTTCAAAGCTTGTGGGAAGGGCACATGGTTCTCATGTAATTCTAGAGTACATGCAACCTTGGGAAGAGAATTGTTCCAATTATTTTAAGGAGTGGAATTCAAAGGATTTGAATTATTCTCTAGTTTCTATAATAATGGAAAAGGGCATTCTACTACAATAACATTGTTGCTAGGAATGGTAGCATTCCAATTACGTGAATACATGTTTATGTTCATGATTTATTTATTGGATTAGGACGAATTTATTTACAATTTATTTTTCCTAGATTTCAACATTAGAGATTTATTGGCCATCCCATGGGGAGCACTAGAGGGAAGTGCAATATCCTAAGGTACTATTTAGCAGTAAAGGTTATCTAATTACTTATGTTGTGCATGGATGAATTAGTTGAAAGAAACTACTATAGAAATAATGTGATAGAAGATAATTATTTATTTTTCTGTAACATCCAAAGGTATTCCTGCACTCCAAGAAGTCACCTAAGTCATGAATTTTTTTTTTTTTTTTTTTTTTTGGGCATCATGTAGTGAGACAACCTACATCATATTCTATCACTATAAATATTTTATGAAAATAATTGCAAAATGGGCTGAGTAATGGGACATGAATTCAAGACTGGGGAAGGTTGCTTTCCTTAGATGGGTTGACTTGTTTTTTGAAGGAAATGTGAACTACTTATGAAAACCATTAAAGGATAAGTGGTGTATTTTTAATGGCTTGGTATTCTAAGAATTTATGGAGTTGTCATAGGAAGGATGTAGGTGCAAATTTGCCTGGAAAACTATACAAGGAAAAAAGGACAATAAATAAAAGAGAAAAAGGGTGTGCATGCAACATCAAGATAACCAACAAGAATAAATCTAGGGGAAAATTGGACAAATGGACCCTTCTTATTAGCTAGCAGGATTGTGGCATGTAGATGTCAATGCGAGGAGGGAAGCAGGGAGGAATTTTGACTTGCTACGAAAAGGTCATTCGGAAATGAGAGAGGGAGCACAAAAACCAAGGGAAGAGGAATGTGCAGTAAGGAAGGAAGAGGAAAAACTCAACCTGCCTGAAAAAAGGTCAACTAAAGTGAGAGAAGGGGGATTCAAATAGTGAAATAGTTATACGGGAAATCCATAGGAGATCATAGGAGATGTTGGAGAAATGCAACAAATAGGATTAAGCTACTAAAAAAAGAGAAACAAAGTAAGAGGGATAAAAACTAGGAGAAAAGAAGTGGAAAAATTAGGAAAAACACAGGAAGTAGAGACAATTTTTGGGTTGGCAAGAAGTCAGGAAGAAAACACTTCGAGGTGAGGAGGTAATTTCCTTTTGAATCCCCATTTACCAGAGGGTGGAGATGGTGTTTCTCATAATTCTATAAGTGTTGGAGTGGAGAAAATCATACTTGGGAAAATTCTTGGAAGATTTCGAAAGGCTTCCTTGTTTGTTTGATTTTGGTGTGGTTATGGAGTCCCTATTTTAACTAGTAGTTGTCTTAAATTCCTGAGCAAAATACTCCAGAGTCTGTGGAATCTCGCTTGGGGGTGATAGTTGCAACTACATACCATTGGATGGAGATTTATTGTCCCTAACTCAATTGCCCAAATGCATTAAAGATAAGTGTTCCTCGTGTGTTTTCCATAATAATGCATGTGTGTTAGATTTCTGGTCTGGAATGGAGATATAATTTATGGAACCTTATTTGTGGGTTCTGGTTTATAAAATTGACTAATAAATTGTTTTTTCATTGATTTAGAGGTGGTGTAACAATATATGGATGATTTGATCATGTTTTACAGTAACTTGCATGGGTATCATTATATAATTAAAATAGGAAAAATCTTAAACTAGGCATTGTGTGCATTTATAAACAACAATATTGACTATTTCTTCTTTTTTGTCCTTGACTAGCTTAACTAATCCTCATGGATTTCATACTGCTCTCGAGCAATGCACACCCTAGTCCTTGGGCTTATATTCCATTTATTTAGGTTCAAGCATCGATAAGCCCTACTTTTGATGTTGTTAATAAGACTCTTCCACATGTTTGTTACCATGGTTTAAATATCGTAAAATAAAGAAGGTAATAGCACCCAAAACATCTATGTGGGGAGATTTGAATTCTCCTTAATAAGTGATATATATATGTGTGTGTGTGCGTGCGCATGCACGCTCTACAATGATTAGGAAATATGAATCATTAAACTCTGGCAGGTCCTAGTTAGGAGAGTTGGCTTCCTTCATATATTAAACCTATTGACAAGTTGAGTGAGAGATGAAAGTTGAAACTTATATTATTTAAGCCACATTGTAGGTCATGACTTTATGAATTTTTCCAAAGGAAGATTTATTGATATGATGATGTAGTGTATTATATTACAATGGTCTTATCCTTTGGAGAAGGATAATAATATACCTTTTATCCATAGTATTTAGTAACTCATACTTTTGTTCCGAGGTCTTGAAGTCTGGAAACTAGCCATAATCCATTTAACAAGATTGCAAGGAGTCGGATGCTGTGTAGTAACCAACTATGTACATCAAGTGCTCGGAAATAAGGGACTGGTTGTCATTTATAGTCATGAAGAAGTCCTGCTATGCACTTGCTTGAATAAATAAATAACCAACGATCAAATTTAGTATATTAAGGTTCCCCGTGTTTGATGGACCACTTGAGGTTGTTTCCTAATGAATTTGCGATGGCGTAGTATTATTAGTCCTTGCCTTGCTGGACTATAGCGATCGCCCGGCCTTTGACCGAGCATTAAAGAAATTTTTGACCAAATATTTTCCGTCCTTATCCTAATTTAACCAAAGTTATAATAATTTTATGTTGACAATTGCAATTTTACCTAAAGTTTTTTGGGCGCAAAAACTTCTACCTCTTATTGGGAACTTCATGTGTCCCCATGTACGAAAGAAAGTTCGATTGTTTGTTTTATGACCAAAGTTTTTTTATTCACTCCGGTATTTTTCTTTACATCCAAAGATTGATTTTCTGCTGTGCAATTTCTTGCATTTCCTATCGAAGCTTTTCTTATATCCAAAAAAAACTTTGGACAGACAAAACTATTTCCACATGGCTATTGGCATGCAACCTCTCCCCACCTCTTCAACAACAACAAACCAATTTCTCCACATCTTGGACAGACAAAACTATTTCCACATGGCTATTGGCATGCAACCGCTCACCACCTTCAACAACAACAAACCAATTTCTCCACATCGCTTCTCCCAGCGATAAGTATGCCAAACCCTGCATAACCATTATATCAAAGTCTGCACACTTTTTTTTCCATTAACTTGTAATTGAAATATCCATGGTTCAACCTTGCTTCCCTGAACCTTGAAACTGAAATATCCCTGGTTCAACCTTTCTTCCCTGAACCTTGAAACTGAAATATCCCTGGTTCAACCTTGCTTCCCTGAACCTTGAAATAGCCCTGAACCTTGAAATAGCCCTTAAATGTGTAACCCTTCATATATCATGTTTCATGAGCTGTAACTCATATATAACTCATATATCATGTTTCATGTGATGAAATTGATATATCATGTTAATAGCCCATTAACTTGCAAGTGAAATAGAAAGAAGACAATTGCAAGTGAAATAGAAAGAAGACAATTCCTGATATATAAGTCAAATAAAAAAAAAAGATAGCAAGAAGACGATTGGGAAGAAAGAAAAGAAATCAAGCATGAAGCTATGCATGCAAGCTGAATGGAGGTAATTAAACATGAAGGTATGCATGCAAGATCGATCTAATATTTAGTTTCCCAGTTTTATATTCTCTATATTCCAATAAAGAAAATTCTTAGTTTATTTTTTTAAATCAATATTTTATCACTGTGAAAATAAGTATCATAGGGAAAATAAGTAGAAGTTTCTCAGTTTTCTATTCTCTACATTCCACTAAATAAATTTCTTAGTTTATTTTTTTAAATCACTATTTTATCACAGGGAAATAGAAAATAAGTTAAAAGTAATTCTCACAACTACTCAGTTTGGGTTTTACTTTTGATCTCGCTCTTCCACACAGATCATAACCGTTTGTGGTCAGACTATTTTTGGAGGTACGACTGTGAAACTGAATGCACTCCTCAATTCCCCAATTTCATGCATCCCTCAATTCCCCAACTGTTTATCAAGGTGTACTGCATCCATCTCTCAAAGGATGCTAACTATTTTTAACGATTTCCTTGTTTGGACGCGATACCTGAATGTCCTTGAAAAATACCACATCCATCTCCCACTTAAATTTCTTGTAGACACACTCGGTATTGAAGATGAATAAACACTCATATATGTAACACACAAGGAGATATGAGATCAATTTCCCGCTGAGAAGATTTCCAGACCACAGATTGTCTTGATAATGAATGCCAAGGCCTCTCTACGAGATTAAAATGCCAATGCCTGTCTACCAGATTAGTTTCTGGTAGAGAAAATTTTCAACCACAAGCAGTTATAATACTGAACGACCACGCCAGTTAATGTAATTGGAGACAGAGAAAACGTAATTTTGGTCTCTCGACTTGAATTATGCCTTCTGAGTCGTATGCACTATAACTCATGGTTGAATTCCGGTTGAATTGCTGCAATGTTGTAATTTCTGGAGAATTCCTTAACATACAAACAGAGGAATAAAACAATTCCTCTTTTACAACACAGAGATTAAAAAAAAAATTCAAGCAAAGAGACATGGAGTAAAAAATCTTTTCATTAAATTGCTAATAATTACAAAATAAACAAAACTTCTTCAGAACAACTCTGTTCTGGATTTACAAAATTAAACTTCTGCTGCTACAAAACACGACTCTTCAATTTTTGGCATATGCTGCTACACACACAACGTTCTTCTCCTTTGGCATACACTGCTTCCAAACACAACCTGCTACTCTCTGTCTTCTTTCTCTCTATCTCTTTTTTTCTGCCTTTGGGAAAATTACAATGCTCCGTCTACCCAATACAATGCTCTCACGACATATGTATATTAAACATTACAATATTCATATATATTGTAAATATAAAATATTTACAATATATATTATAACTCTTTTAACCAAAGTAAAAAACATGTACCACGGTAAAAACAATTAAGCCACGGTAAAAATAAAACATATGTGGGAAATAAAAAAACATTACAATAAAAAACTTTATTCCTTTGAGCTTTTTGGGGGCTACTTGGAGTTCATTCCTATGAGTTCCCTTATCCCCTCGGAACTGCTTTGATTTGTGAAGAGGTGGGTCCACAGATGGATGACGTCACCCATTTCGAGGGTTCACCTTCCTCCATCGCTGCCCATCTCTGCTACCCGCCGGAATGGTGCTCTGTTGGCTATGCATTCAATATGTTTGGCAGAGGAATGAAGGCTGGTTGGTGTTGCGGATCAGTTCAAGATTGCGTGAAGTTCTGGACTGGAGGTTTCCACTGCTGTTGTTGTCCTTTCCAATCACATAAACTTTGAAGTCCACCGTCCTGCTACTCTTTTCATTCTCATCACAATTTACTTCGTCGTTCTTCAAACTCCCATCAACGTTTAATTCCTCTGTCCATCTGCTGTGTGCGGGAAGTTGGAATTAATATTCCAACACTCCCCCTTAATTTCAACTGTTGGGTTTTCTTGCATACCCAGGCATTTCCTTAAATAATTAAAATTCTTCCGCGCTAATGGCTTTGTTAAAATATCAACAAACTGCTCCTCTGTTCTGCAGTGCTGCAAAACAATCTCACCATTATTAACCAGTTCATGTATAAAATGAAATTTTGCATCAATATGCTTTGTTCTCTTATGGAATACAAAATTCTTTCATAAAGATATTGCTGAGCTATTATCATAATAAATTATTGTTCCTTTGTCTTGTTCATGACATAAATATTTGAGCATTCTTCTCATCCATACTTCTTGGCATGCTGCTGCTATTGCTGCCATATATTCTGTCAACGTTGTTGATAAAGAAACTATTGGTTGCTTCTTGGAAGCCCATGAAATGGCCCCTGATCCCAAATGAAACACATATCTAGATGTGCTCTTCCTGTCATCTACACTTCCAACCCAATCATTGTTAGTGTAACCAGTCAATTTAAAATTTTCAAATGAGGAGTATAAAATACCATACCCCTTTGTTCCATTCACACACCTTAGAATCCTCTTGGCTGCTTGCCAATGAGTCTCTTTCGACCTTTCCATAAATCTAGAGATTAAACTTACAGCATGCATAATATCCGGCATAGTTGCAGTCAAATACATGAGGCTGCCAACTATGATTTTATACAATTTTGGATTAAAATCCTTGTTGTCGTCTTCTTTGCTCAATTTCAATCCCATGACAGTTGGAGTTACAATTTCTTTGCTGTTCTGCATGTTGAACATTTTCAACACTTCTTCAACATATTTTACTTGGGAAATGAAAATACCATTTTCATTTTGTTCTACTTCTATTCCAAGAAAATATCTCAAGAAACCCAAATGAGTCATTTCAAATTCACTCTTCATGGCTGCTTTAAAATCAGAAATGAGAGAAACTTCATTGTCAGTAAAAATTAAATCATCTACATATAAAACAACAATTAGAATCTTACCATCATTTTCTTTTATGTAGAGTGTGGGTTCTCCATCACATTTCTCATATCCATTTTCAATTAGGTAAGCATCTATTCTGTTGTACCATGCTCTTGGTGTTTGATTTAGCCCATAAAGAGCTTTCCTCAACTTGCATACTTTGTGCTCTTGGCCTTCAATCTCATAGCTTGGAGTTTGTTCAACATATATCTCTTCTTTCAACATTCCATTCAGGAATGCAGATTTCACATCCATTTGGTAAACCTTCCATTTATGTTTTGCTGCTATGGACAACACTATTCTCACTGTTTCCATCCTTGCAATTGGTGCAAAAGTTTCTTCATAATATGTTCCTTGTTGCTGCTTGTAGCCTTTGACAACAAGTCTGGCCTTGTGCCTTTCAATATTGCCTTCAGCATTGCTCTTGGTCTTGTGGACCCATTTAACTCCAATGACTTCTTTACCTTTAGGGAGGTCCACTAACTCCCATGTATTACTTTTTTCTATTGAACCAATCTCTTCGTTCATTGCTTCAATCCATTTTTCTTCTTTTACAGCTTCCTTAAAATGAATTGGGTCATCAACATGACAATACAAAGCAAATAAAGATTTCAGACCAACATTATCATTTACCTCTTCTTGTTCATAAATCTCATTCAGATTTCTGAATTTCGATCTTCTTGGTGTGCTTGGAGTTCCACTTGAACTCGAAGGAGTTTCAGTTCGTTGTGGTGTGCTTGAAGAAGCACTTCCTTGATTTCTCAAGGCTATTCTATTTCCAGCTTGTGGTGTGGTTTGTTGTGCTTGTGGTGGTGGAGGAGGAGCCACCGAGGAAGGATGGTTTGATGTTGTCCCTTCCTCTTCTTCTTCATGAGACACACATGTCTTCACATTCACTGTTTTCTCTAAAATTCCATCCCAAGCTTCTTCTTCTATAAATTGCACATCTCTGCTTATTATTAATTTCTTGGTAGATGGATTATAAAGCTTATATGCCTTGGACTCATCACTGTATCCAAAAAATATACATTTCTCCCCCTTACTGTTGAGCTTCTTTCTCAATTGATCCGGGACATGTGCATATGCCACACACCTAAAAACTCTCATGTGGGTGAAAATTTGATTTATGTCGCTCCACGCTTCTTCTGGTACTCTGTTCATGACAGCTTTGGTTAGGCATCTATTCAAGATATATGCTGCACAATTGACAACTTCAGCCCAATATTCATTTGGCAAATGTTTTTCCTTTAACATACTTCTGACCATGTCCATGATGGTCCTATTCTTCCTTTATGCAACACCGTTTTGCTGAGGTGTGTACCTTGTGGTAAAATTCTTGTGTATACCATTATCCCTACAGAAACGTAGGAACTCTTTAGAGATGTATTCTCCACCTCTGTTAGTTCTCAACACTTTGATGTAGTGCCCACTCTGCTTCTCAACATGAGCTTTGAAGTGGTAGAATTGTTCAAACACTTCACTCTTCTGTTTCAAGAAATACACCCATGTCTTTATGGTGTAATCATCTATGAATGTCAAAACATATTTGTTGCCAGATAAAGATGGTGTTTTCATTGGTCCACACAAATCTGAATGGACAATTTCTAAGGGTGCCTTTGCCCTTATAATCTTTCCTACTGGAAAGCTTTCTTTGTGTTGTTTGCCCAAGATGCAGCCTTCACATAGGCTGCTTGGTTTCTCAATCAATGGTAATCCCTTTACCATTCCCTTTCCGTGCAACAAGTTCAGGCCTCCGAAATTGAGGTGTCCAAATATCAAGTGCCATAACCAATTTTCATATTTCACTTCCTCTTGAAAGACCTCTTGTGTTACAGCTGCTACATTTCTTATTTCCTTCAAGTCTGCTTTGAGCTTGAGAGGAAACATCCTATTGCTTTTCATCTGCACCTCTGTGATGACTTTCTTGCTTGGAGGCATGTCCATGATTGTGCACACATCATCTTTAAAAAATACATTTTAGCCCTTGTCAATGAGCTGTCCAATGCTAAAAAAATTACATTTCAAGCCAGGTACATAATATACACTGGCACAAACTTCTGTTCTCCATTTCTTGCCAGGATACTGACTCTATATTTTCCCTTCACAGAGATCTTACTATCAGTTCCTGTTGTTACCTCAGATTTAACATCTTCATCAAGATTGGTAAACATTGCTATGTTTCCAGTCATGTGGTTACTACAACCCGAGTCTAAGAACCATACATCATCTTGTTTATCTTGTGCTATATTACATGTTAACAACACATTCTTCTGGTTCTTATCTTCCTTTGTAAAATTAGCATTCTGCCTATTATTCATGTCATGTTTCTTTTTCCTACATTCATTGGCATAGTGCCCATATTTCTTGCAAAAATGACATTGGACTTGGGATTTATCATACCTTTTTCCATTAGCTTGATGTTGGCTTGAGCCTTCATTTTAGTTTTGATTGCTACCCCTTCCACCAGGGAAAATTTTAAGAACCCCCCTAAATTTATATGTATAATAAATTGGCAAATCCCCATGATACATAGGAAAAATGGAAGGCGATTTTATTAATAATATTATATGTATATATATATATTTTTTTGCGAATCTCTCACGAGATTATATTATCTTGTAAAATAATGGCGAATCACCAGTACAAATGGCGAATCACTAGTACAAAATGGTTAATCGTTGTCTAGTGGAGTTCAGGGTGTTGGTTCCAATGAAGATATGGTAGTTGAACCAGGAGTTGAAGGAAGTGAACCACCAGGACCAAGCATGGCACATGGTGACTCATGAGGGAATTAGTTCTCGTGCAGTTTGGAAAGCGCGTTCTAGTTCTACTAAGCGTAGTGTTGCTGCTCATGCTACTACTAGCACTGATATTGAGGTTGGAGAGGAGTTTGAGGAAGCATGGAAGGTAGAATTGGTGAAGAATTACAAAGAGAACCCCATGATGGGCTCCATTTTGCCCTTTGGTATTTGGGCCTACAAGATCTTCTATCCATTGAGCCAACAAATAACCGTTCAACCAACAATCAACTTGACTGAGTTGATTAGGTGCGAGTCAACTTAGACTAATCTTCAAAACTATGCTTTGCACTATCCCATATTTATCACACTAATGCTACACAACATTGAGCATTTGCACCAAATTCTCATGCATGCATACAAAATTTTCTTTAACATCTATAGCCCTAACCAAGTGAGAATTGATCAACAATTTGCACCAAATTTTGTTATAATGTTGAAAGTTCATAAGAAATTTAGATCCATCGTACCTTAAATAAATTTTGAGATAACATCCACAAATTCGACCACAATAGAGAAAACTTGTGATAAATTTTAAACCTACAAAAATTAGGATTCATGTTCCTTGACATATAGGTCGAGTTTTGAGCCTTGACACATTGATAATGCAATGTCTTAGGTCAAAACTCACACATTGAAAAGTTGTCAATGAAGAGAAGAAAATATCATTATGAATTACACATACTCCAAACTTCCTACCAAATTCTACTTAGTTGTCTACAACTCAGCTATACATAATCTTATAGTAAATACAAATTCCACAAATCCTTCTTCACATAGCTAATAAATGGCCATTGGAAGAGAAATCAATATATTATTTCATATTGAACTTCATATCCATTGCACTCCTATGTATTGTATGATGTATTGTATCATGTTTACTGCTATAACTTGTACTTTCTCTCTCTGCTGAATTTGAAGAATAATAAGAAGATTTGATCAAAGGGTTTTTCCCACATTGGAGTTTTTCCCTGGCATTCGCCAAAATATTGTGTCCTCTTGTCTTGGCTTGTCTTCTAGTTATTTTCTTATGTTCTATCAACATTTACTGTCAATGTTAATGTGATTGCTAAATAGGAAATTGAATTGGGCTAAAAAGATTGAAGTAAATTACTCCAAGCATAGAAAATACCATCGTTAACTAAAAATTAGCACATTTTTTTTATTAATATGTTTTAACATTAATTACAATTCATTTTAGATCCAAAAATATAGGATCCAATCAACACAAAATAGGAACAGAAATTATCATGACAATAGTTATCTCATGATCCTCCGGATAATCTCAAGCTCCACCTGGAAATAAAGCCATTTATTGGACACACATCACCGTTCAATCTAACAAACTAAATTCTCTAGAAATTACCAAGGTAAAATCAGAAAATTAAATTATGCCCCTACATCAAGACATGACCATCTAAAAATTAAATGACCATCTAACCAGTGGAGCAGAAAATGTTTTTACAAATGCGGGTTCTCTTAGTGCTTTCGATATGGCATCCTCCACAACTACTTGATATGGCCAGTCATCATATATGAACAAGGTCTTTATGATTATATCAACTAATAGTGATGCACACTAAATATTGACTTCTCCTACACATTCATAGTAATTAGTTCATTGCAAAAAATAACAATAAAAATATAATTCAACAAGAAATGAGGAATTACAATATGGAAAATTTATCCAAATGATCAAACAATGATGTTAGTGTGAAAAAATTAATCCAAATGGAAAAATATTATCCACATCAATGCCAACTTTAATATATAATAGGTTAAATCTGAGATGGAACAAGAAAAAATATTAGAACAAAGAAAGGGTTTCCAAGTCCATGTGTGAAGGTTCGCTGCCACCCTAAAAGGTTGGAAATATGGGTTTTTTGGGACTCAGAGTGATTTCCAAGTCTCATCAAGGATATCTAGTAGGTCATCGAGCCTTTAGAAAAAGTGGGAATGAAAGGAGACTTGATCCTTTTGTTCAAAGATGCCCATGCACATGGTGGCTTGGGACCAAAAATGGAAGTTCTGGTCCTATATAGTATCAAAAGGGTGTGATACGGTAAAGAATATCACAATTCTGGATTTCATGACAGGAGAGATAGCAGAAAATAAAAAAGAATATATGGACAACCATCTGATTTGGAGATTTAATAGGTAGTCTATCTTGAGTTTCAACAAATGAGCTAAAAGACCAATTTTTTAAATGGGTTGAAGCATGTAAGGTTTTATTCCATGCTCCAAATTTTATTTATTTTTCCTTTTGAATCTTTGAAGTCATAAGAGACACTGATATGGGAAGGATCATGGTTCTATGGTAATAATGGATTAGCAGTAAAGCTGTGGTTTCATTGATTTAATCTAGAACCCATGAGCCATGCGCCATGAAACCACTAATATGGGAAGGGTCATGGTTCTATGGTATTGTTGGATTAGCAAGAAAGCAGTGGTTTCATGGTTTAATCCAATGGAAATGGAGTTATATTTTAGTCCTGGGTCCTAGTTATAGTGTTGCTCCCAAATCTCCTTTTAGCTTTTAGGAGTTGCTTTGGCACTCCCACAGTATGTGACTATTGGATGGTATTTTTTAGTCCCATTGACCTAATTTGTTTGGTCATTCATAGAAATTAATAACATTATATTACCATACATAATGGGAAAGGAAAAGATATTGGGAACCCTGGAGTCTATTGGTAACTTTTTCTCTGTAATATTGTTAACGTAGTAGTATGGAGCCTTTTAGTAGAAATGTTTCTACAAGTGGGTTTTATTGTTGTTAATACATCTACATATTTATCTAATTCAACTTATATTAGAGCTAAGTTGCTATAGATCGCAAAATATACTTATATGAGCTCATCACAACTACACAATGTTTCCTATATTCATTAAACAAATTGTTGCAACCTGGACTTATAAAAATATTTCTTAATCCTTTCTAACATGTTATCACTCAACTCAATACATATTTTAAAAAATATCTCTATTTTCACTTCACCTACAAATAATATGGATTTTATATAAGATGGGAATCTGCTATCAAAGATAATTAGAAAGCACAATGCTTAGATGGTCTTAACAAGAAAAAAAATATCGGGTGTTTTGTAGATATTTTGAATCAATTTCATCCCACCTTGTTAACATCAACACATAAAAGTGTTTGAAGCCAATTAATTTCTCTTGTACTAGTCGATAAGAAAATGACATCATGGATGTGAATCAAATATTTAAGCTACATACAATCCTTCCTAATATTCGATAGTTCATCTCTTGTCACAAAATTTCCAAGCATTAGAATGGTTATAGAAACACCCTCTGCTTCGTGCTGAGTAAGGTTTGAACCAAAAAAGTTTAGAAAAATATAGTCATGTGGATCTCGAAAGTCAAAATAAGGAAAAAATAAATCAAGCCAGTAAAGGATATAGAAACTACCATACCAAGAAAAATGCGCTGCAAATTCTCTATTGCTACATTTCCTTTTAGTTGACCTCCATTCTAACAATCATCATGAGTATATAAATGTTGGCACAGAGGATTCGACATAGCCACATGATCATGGTAAATTAACGTAATATTTCTAACACCCCAAGCCTACATATTGAAAAAAAAACACATTACCTTCAAAGACAAGTAATGACTATAACATGCATTCTCATGTAAATTAATGGCACCTACCATAAAATTACGAGCAGCCTAACACCCAAGTGTACCAGCTCCAAGAAGAAGCCATTTTGTAGATGAAAATCATTTAAAGTCTAGAGATGGTAGAGCACACCATATAATAAGTTTCAAATTTAGAACTCTTGTTGATATAGCCAACCTGGAAGTAGTGTCACCTATAAGGTAATTAACATGTCATTTATGCTTTGATGCTTAACACCAGAACTCAAAAAGAGTCACTATGCAATCTTATAACATATCGGGTTCGGTTTAAGGTTTAAATCCCTAGCATCTTTATTTGCGAGAACTGTCAATCAAAGATCAGATGGTTGCCGCACCTTTTTAAGCCACATAATCATTATACGAAATAAGCTGAGGGCTCCATCGTTATTGCCAACACACTTTACACCTATGATCCACTCCTACCCGTTCATCCGACGGATATCGCATAACAATCTACACGCTGTTTAACGTTTTAAATCTACGCGAAATGAATGGTTTTGTGACGCCACACGTCACTTTATGGGGTGTATCACGTAGGTTTAACGTTTACCACTAACAACCCAAAAGATGTGCGATAACCCTTCGTGGTTTTCAAAAAACCATCTACACTATTCGTTCACTCGTGGTTCCAAAACGCGTATTTTCACCACGCTTCCATTGTGCCTTCAACTCATGGTTCGACATGAGTGTGGTTCCAAATCACATGGCTCCAACGCAAGTTTAATTCCGCCATATAAACCATCACACCAATGTACAATATTGAAATCCTTCAAACCATTTTCATCAAACTCGTGGGAAATTGATGATCTTTAAACACCGGAAGGCTGAAAATACCGGTGATTTTTATCTGATCAGAAGGTCAAAGAGAAACAAAGCAGCATTACAAAATTATATTACAGGTATACCATTTCAATGGATAAGCAGACAAAAGGCCCTGTACTTGGAATTGCAGTCCTTCTTTCCTCTCTGCTGATCCCTAAATCTTCATGATTTTGTATTTTGACAAATGAATTTCTTACCTATATTCACTTCAATCATCATTTTATGATGTCAGCTCGTTGCAGGACATGATTTTGTTGCTGGACGGAATTGAAATTACAACACTATTAATCACTCTCTCAATTACCATTTTCAATGGGATAATTTGCCTTCTCCATTAGATGGTATTTGTGACAAATTGCTATTGTTGCTCGCCCACCTCAGTAGTTTTGATCCAGGGGGCGACCTTTGTTGTTCACCATTGTATCTGTTTGTACCATGTAAATTTCTCTCTTTCTTTTGCAACTGTTTCCACAAATGGTAGAGTATAATGGATAGGCAAGGACTGCTATACATTCCCAGTTGGAGGAGGAGGCTTTAATATATGCTTTGCACCCCCACTTAATTTCATTGGTTCTACCAATTTGAGGGAGGACTCTACACTTGAACTGCGCAGTCCAATTCTGGATGTTCCATTCTGGCTTTCCAGAAGGTTACTTTTGAGTTTCCTGAATGTTCCTTCATTTTCTTGGCATTTTCTAGGGACCCCGGATTTCAGGGAAGGATTAGAAAAGGTATCATTAACCCTGTTCTTGTCGCCTATTGCAATGTCAACTGAATTTTCATTTGTTATGCAGATTTCAATAGCCCTACAATCTTCGAAGTCATTTTCAGATATCTCTTTCTTCTTACCATATTTAGATGAATTAATTTCATGACAAATGTCTCTCTTACATTTATTTGAAATCTTCAAATCGCACCTCGGTGATGGGCATTGTGCATAACCTTCGTGCCTTTGTGGAAGCCATTTACCATGCAATTCCTTTGCCTCTAGGTCAGATGCTTTTCTCGGACCTCTCATTCGATCACTTGGGCGTTTACTCTCTGGGGATACCAGATTCATAGTATCAGGTACAGTTCCTTTGTTATGGCTGATCACACATATATTTCTGCTCATATTCTTGGGTATTTTTATATTTTCTCTCTCATGTAAATTTTTTGAATCATATAAAAATCTCCAATTCATCTTCAAGGTTGCAGAATCTGTTGGAGTAAGTGTTTCACGGTCAAATGGAAATTTAGTTTGAAAAGAAGGTGGATGAGCCTAAAGAGATGTAAAATCATGTAGGGGGTTTGAAAAGGACAGCCAACTGCTACTGACACAAGACAATTGTTGTGTCACAAATTCCATTTTTCTTGAGGGAACAGGTGGATTATGTTGTTTCTTGTTATAACTTGTCCCTTCTTTTTCTTCATTTTGCTTCTGTGCATTTAATAACCACTGAGGCAGGCTTGACTTACATTTTGATTGATTTTATAATATTTGGAGTGCATCTGATTGGATTACAAGGGATCCAGGATTATTGGCAGCCTCCCCAATTCTAGAAGTATGTATGCAACCACTATTCATTGGTTTTGGGAAAGCATGTAGTTCTAAAATTGTGCTCTTGCTTTGACTGTAAACTTGTTTTTGGTGGACCCTTGCTAGATCTCTTATATGTTTGGGTGCATTCTGGAAGTAAGTACCATGGAGGTTGCAATCTGATCTTGACTGTTCAGTCTGTCCAAATTCGGATGTTGTATAGTTAGAGGAATATTTGCATGCCACTTTGTCTCCTTCATTCACAACATTGTTGAACAGATGACTGACAGGAGAATTTACTGTGCTGCCAATAGCACACAATGGTGAAGTATAAGTCCACCTTGGTTGAGAAAAAAATTGACTTCCCAATGATTTTTCACAACGAACACAACTTTGATGCTTAACACCGAAACTAAAAAAGAGTCACGATTCAATCTTATAACATGTCGGGTCCGGTTTAAGGTTTAAACCCTGAGCATCTTTATTGAGAACCGTCGATCAAAGATCAGAAGGTTGTTGCACCTTTTTAACCCAGTGCATATTAAAAATTATTATATTGGAGAGCCCACATTTTTAAAGATTAGACGGTTTTTCGCACCTTTTTAATAATTTTTTCAATCATATTTATATCTCCAATTCATCTTCAAGGTTGCAGAATCTGTTGGAGTAAGTCTTTCACAGTCAGATGGAAATGTAGTTTGAAAAGAAGGTGGATGAGCCGGGGCAGATGTAAAATCATGTAGCGGGTCTAAAAAGGACAGCCAACTACTACTGACACAAGACAATTGTTGTGTCACAAATTCCATTTTTCTTGAAGAAGGAACATGTGGATTATGTTGTTTCTTGTTATAGTTTGTCCCTTCTTTTTCTTCATTTTTCTTATGTGCATTTGATAACCATTGAGGTAGGCTTGACTTACATTTTGATTGATTTTCTAATATTTGGAGTGCATCTGATTGGATTATAAGGTGTGGAGTACTAAAAAGGTATGTTTTTGATGATTATTTCAGTGGATTTTTAATAGAATTTGTGAACCTTTTTGTATCATGAATTTGGAAAGTAATAAGGAACTATAACAAAACATGTGAGAATTGATATGCAAGACTTAGCCACTGATAATGGTTATTTTCTGTACAGGAAAAGGAGAAAACGAGGAATTGCCGCTCCAAAGGAAGAGACAAAGTCGAGATAACTACTGTCCCTCTAAAGGTGAACCGAATGCAAACAAGGCTAAATAGATTACAACAAATCGGCTCGGAAAAGAAGGAGAAGACACCAGCTCGGCGCCAAAGAAAGGAAAGGATGAAGAATTAACAGTTTGGCGAATCCCTCAGGATCTTCGATCCTGAGGGATCGCTGCTTTATTTATCATGTTACTTGGACATCTCCGCCGTCGCCTTTATATAAAGGGACAACACTGTTAGCTTGATAGATAGGATACGCTTTTATGTAATTTTCTGTAAAACATCAGCTTTGATTATTAAGTCTCGTTGAGAACTGGTTCAATGTATTTTTGACCGATGCATTAATAAAAGCTTGGTGATTATTTCATCTCTGCGTCTGGATTAACTTAAAGCGGTGTATCCTTGGAGGCTAAGGGCCCGGCCCCGAAGGACACTTGCTTCTATACCATTACGACTTGACTTATGTGTGGTTTGTTTATCATTGTTATTTGGTAATTTGATATGCTTTATAAGTTCATATTACATGCTCTGTTAAAGATTGAATCATTGAGGTTTTTACAGATAGAATCGTGTGTTGACTCCGCATCAAGTTATTAATCCTTTCAAGAGTTAATTGCATGTTCTTACTGTTTTGTTACAGAGCTGTTATACTAAACGTTCGTGTTGTGCGCGTTTCTGATTTATCAGTACTGTTCCATAATTCATTAATAGTTATTGTTGTTCCATTAGTGTGATTTGTGTGAATTGCCTTTAGAGTGAAAGAATGTTATTTGATTGCAAAGAGTGCATTTGAGTTAATAGATTAAGTTTGGTTACAACCCGCGGGACTTAGTTATTTCAATTGCTGTTCCATTTTAGATTTGCTGTTCTATTTCAGAATTGCTGTTCAATCCTTTATTTGCTTTGCTATTCCATTTACTTGCATTTGTTGTTTTGGCGTGAGAGATGATCTAAGGCTGTAGTGAGCATTGGCAGTCACTGTCTAGCTCCCAGGCTCGTGGTCTATGCTCTAAATTCCTTTCCATCAGTTTCCGAAGGGATGGGTTATCACTGCCGAACCCTTGACTGATAAGTTGTTGAGTTTTCTGAGTGTGTGATTTATTCTTTGAAGTAATTTAGTTACAGAAAAGCATCCGTTTACTCTTGTATTTCTTAAGCACTGTACTACTAGCATTACTCTGACAAATGATAGCCTCAGATTGAGTCACTCTTTGTAATAACAAAATGCTCCCGGATTGACATATTAATGTGAGGTAATTAGAGGTGAAAGAGACCCTTTTTATAGCTCTACATTTTGGCGCCGTTGCCGGGGAAAGAGTGTAGCCATTTGTCTTTTTCAGAGTAGTGTACGAGCCTGCTAGGGAGGAGTTGGATCCTAAAAACGGAAGGTAAGAACCTACGTGCGGAGCATGTCAAAACCCTGCTCCACTATCCGCTTTCCTAACAGATTTGAATAAAAGTTGGTAGTTCATTTTTGAGTGCATGACTAAGCAGAAAAGACCAGAAAAGAATATCAAACCCCCATCCAAGCCTGAAAAAGCTAAGGGGCCGGTGACCCTTGGCCGAACGACCTTCATAGACGAAATCTATAAGAAAACAGAATCTCAGCCATTAGTAGGCTTCAAGAAAAACATTTCTAAACCGCCTACTAGTTTCCTTCAGGCCACGGGATCACCATCTGTAGCCTGTGCTGAGGTGCATAGTCAAACTGAGGAGCAGGACTTTCAAGAAATTGAAAATTCCACTCCAGAATTATTGCAGGAAGGGAACTCTAGCAACTTTTGTGAAGGAGAAGGAGAAACAGGGGAAACCAAGGAACCAAAATCCCCTATTGAAACAAATCAGCCATTAGATAGCCCAGATAAGGGGAGTGTTGCGAAAGTCATTGTTGAAGGAATTCAATCTCCTCAGACACCTGGTATTCTCATTATTCCAGATAAAGGAAGCGCTATTAAAAATATCCCTGTCAAAACCGTTCCCACTCAACCTAGGAATACCCTCCTAGATATCCCAGAAGGTTATTGGCATATATTCGATCCTATGGCTCAAAACCAACCAAATGCTCAAAACCAGCCAAATACTCAAACCTCTACATTACAATATCCTATAGTGGATTCTGCAGCAAATGCACCCATGAAAGCTATCCCTCTTCGGCATATCCCTACATTTCACGGACTCACATCAGAAGATCCGGATGCATTCTTATTCGAATTCGATGTGTTATGTAGGGGGTACGATTACACCACCGATCCCAAAAAATTGAAATTATTTCCCTCTACATTAAAAGGGGCTGCTTTAAGATGGTTTATGGGGCTAGGTGGCGGGGTTATCAACAATTGGGACCAAATGAAAGAATCCTTCTTAAAAAAATATCAGGATTATTGTAGGTCTAGAGAATTAAAAGACGAAATATTTCAAATGTCAGCCAGACCAAATGAAACAGTAGAGGAGTATGTGGAACGTTTTCAGTACAATCTACAAAGATCTCCTTATGCATCGCTACCTTTACCTGATAATGTGTTAAAAACTGCATTAATAAGGGGCATGAAGGAACAATGGATTGAAACATTAAACATTATGGGAAAAGGGGACATTTATCAAGAGAATTTTGCTGACATCATTGACTTATGTATCAGGAGTTCGAGAGGCAGCACAAGAATAAAACTGACAGTATATGATCGGTTTGCAAGAGATAATAAAGTATCAGCAGAAGGAGTAACGCGTGCAGAAATTGGAAATTTATTAGAAAATTTTAAAACTGATATTATGGGGACACTAACTACACAACTTGATATTGTGCAGGCTAAACAGAAGCAGCTGGAGGCAGAACAGAATTTGGCAATCTTCTACCCCCGATGCAGAAAAAAACATAGCCACAAGGAGTGTCCACTAGATAAATTCCAAACATGCGCCATCTGTACAAAAGATCACCTTACGGAGAGCTGCCCCTCACTTCCTGGATTGAAAGCGGTATATAAGGAAGCAGAAGAAGAACCAGAATCGGTGAATTCAATCAACCAGCACCGCCAGTGGCAGCCGAGACAACCTGGTATGTTTCCGGACTCAACCTCTTTCTTTCAAACCCCACAGTATAATGCTCAACAATATGGTATGTGGCAAAATCAATCTCAACCCCCATTTACAAACTGGTCACCACAATCGTTTCCTTCTTCAAATCCATGGCTGAATCAAACAAGCCAATCAGGTTGGCCGAATTTCCCTTACACGCCACCATATTGGCAAAATGGCCCATATCCGTCACAATGGACTCCCTCTACTTCACAAAGTTCACCCTGGCAGTCAAGCTGGCAAAGACCGATGTACCACCCAGCTGGAACTATTCCGCTCCCTCAACCTACTCTGCCAGCCTTACAACAAAATCCCCAGTCTAACCTGAGACCGCAACTCCCAGCCCAACCCGATCCCAATCCAAATAACAGCCAGGTCCAATCTATTCAAATCATAGAATCACCAGAAATAGGACCCGACCTGAGGGAGTGCAATGACCTTCAGTTAAGATCTGGACGTATAATTGAAACTGAGGGAGATAAAATAGTTCATATTGAAGATCAGTTACCAAGAGAACATCAGTTACAACACGAGGATGTAAATAAGCAACAAACTCATAATCAAACAACCACATCCTCTCCTCCATTCCCAGAACGATTAGCCATACCTCGACCCATACAATATCCTGACTTTGACATTCTGGGAGAATTACAAAATCTGTACATAAAAATTCCATTCCTCCAAGCCATTCAAGACATTCCTATATACGCAAAAACTATCAAAGAATTGTGCATAAAGAAACCAAGGAGGAATATAACAAATAATCCAAGAGTCCAAGTAGTCGGTACTTTATCTGACCTATTATCTGGGAGAGAAACACCTATTAAATATGAAGACCTAGGGAATCCAATTATAACTGTTCAAATTTACGGTTAGACCTTGTCTAATGCCTTAGTTGATCTAGGAGCTGCAATTAATATTTTAACAACCACTAATTGCCAAAAGCTCGGCATTACATCTGTAGAACCCACCTCCACTTTGTTAGAATTGGCTAACTGATCTGTGGTTAGACCAGAGGGTACTCTACATGATGTCATGGTCTCTGTAGAATCCTGGGAGTATCCAACCGATTTCCTGATAATTAATCCAAAAACCCGACTTGATGGACATCTGCTAATTTTAGGTAGACCTTGGCTCGCCACTGCCGATGCCTACATTGGCTGCCGGCAAGGAAATATGACCATAACTAGAGGACCGAATAGCAAAAATTTAGTTCTATATCCTCCAGCGCAGCCAAGTGTCACAATGATCAAAACTAATAAGCACCCTGTATCATACCTTACTGATAACATCAGATCTCCATTAACTATACAAGAGTCACTTGATTTCAAAGACCAAACAGAAGATGATGCCATTAATAATTTCATTACTCAAACTGAATCTCGCACACAGTGTCACATGATAGAAGCAGCATTTGATAATGAATTGGAGGAAGATCCTCTGAAAGATACACATGACCAAACAATACCTGTTACTTCTGTTGCAAATAGTAAAACTGTGGAAATTGCACCGGGAAAAACTTTAAACATCAATGCCAATCTCACACCTGAACAAGAAACAAAGCTCATCCATCTGTTAACAAAATATCAAGAAGCATTTGCATGGGACTACCCTGATATGAAAGGAATCGATCCCCAATTATGTACACACCACATTTATATAGAAAAAGATGCCAGACATGTACGTCAGCCGCAAAGGAGACTTAATCCTCATCTAAAGGATGTCGTAAAAACTGAACTTCAGAAACTTTTAGATGTTAATTTTATCTACCCTATTTCTGATAGTAAATGGGTCTCTCCGCTTGTGGTGGTACCAAAAAAAGAACGGAAAATGGAGAATTTGTGTGGATTATAGGGAACTAAATAAGGCAACACAGAAAGATCACTTTCCTCTCCCATTCATAGACCAAGTATTAGATACTCTGGCAGGGAAGAAATTCTTTTCTTTCCTGGATGGCTTCAGTGGATACAATCAGATTCAGATTGCCCCTGAAGACCAGGATAAAACTACTTTTACTTGTCCCTGGGGAACATTTGCCTATCGAGTTCTACCTTTTTGCCTATGTAATGCTCCTGCCACATTCCAAAGGGCTATCCTTAGCATTTTTGCAGATTTAATAAATGATGGACTTGAAGTTTACATGGATGACTTCACACCATATGGAGATGATTTTGATCCAGCTCTAGACACCCTAGAAAAAGTCCTACAACGTTGCATTGTTACCAGGCTTTGCTTAAGCCACGAAAAATGTTTCATGGTGATGACTGAAGGACTTATCCTAGGACATTATGTTTCGGCAGCCGGCATTTAGGTAGACCCGGCCAAAATCCAAATACTTTTGCTCATTCCCACTCCTACTACTCAAACAGAGGTACGCAGCTTTCTTGGATTTTCTGGTTATTATAGACGATTTATAGAGCATTATTCGCACATTGCTGCTCCTTTATATGCACTAACCAGTAACGTTGATTTTCTTTGGACAGAAAAATGTGACCATGCTTTCGAGGATTTAAAGAAGCTCGTATCCACAGCCCCAGTCCTTCGAGGACCAAACTGGGACCTACCATTCCAGATATCATCTGATGCCTCAGATACAGCTATTGGCGCAGTCCTTGGGCAGGAAGAGGATAAAAAACCATATGCTATCTATTACATCAGCAAGAATTTATCCCCTGTTGAATTAAATTACACTGTTACTGAAAAAGAATTCCTAGCTGTAATACATGCTGTTAATAAATTTAGACATTATATTACAGGCTATCCTGTTATCTTATATACAGACCATTCTGCTATAAAATATTTAGCAAACAAGCCTGTCACAAATGCCAGAGTAACTCGATGGTTAATTTTATTGCAGGAATTCGACATCACAATCAAGGATCGGCCTAGCAAAGAAAACCCTGTAGCCGATTTTCTTTCGAGAATACCAAAATCAAGCGATGCAGCAGCAGTTGAAGATCAATTTCCGGATGAGCACCTGTTTGCTGTTGCTGTTCAAACACCCTGGTATGCTGATGTTGCCAACTACCTTGCAGTAGGTAAATTACCAAAACATTTAACTCCTAATGAGCGTAAGCAGATTATTCAGAAAAGTTCTCGATTTTCGTGGATTGGAGGTTATTTGTTTCACACAGGAGCAGACATGCATATCGGGCGATGTGTTAGAGAGGATGAAATCTTTGACATCCTAAAAGCCTGTCACGATGGACCGTGTGGGGGGCACTTCGCTGAGCGTAGGACTGGACATAAAGTATTGCAGACAGGATATTACTGGCCTACGATCTTCAAAGATGCGAAGAAGTTTGTCCAAGCCTGTGACAGCTGCCAGCGAGCAGGACGACCTGGTCAAGCTGATGAGATGCCTCTGAAACCACAGTTAGTCATCGAACCATTAGAGCGATGGGCTCTTGATTTCGTTGGACCCATCAACCCTTCATCAAATCAGAAAACATATATTTTGGTGGCAACAGAATATGTCACCAAATGGGTTGAGGCAGAAGCCTTGCCAAGAGCCACAGAGGATTCTGTCATACAGTTCTTGTTCCATCTATTTGTTCGTTATGGCCTTCCTAGGGAAATAATTACAGATGGAGGACCACAATTTGTTGGGCATAAATTAGCTGCCACACTCAACAATTATCATGTCCAGCATAAAATCACTACTCCATATCACCCACAGGCGAATGGGCAGGTAGAAAGTAGCAATAAGATAATAGAATCAATCTTAACGAAAACCATTGCATCACATAGGCGTGATTGGGCTACCCGACTACCTGAAGCACTCTGGGCCTATAGAACCACATGGAGGAGCACCACCGGTTACTCACCTTATCAATTAGTGTTTGGAAAACAACCCATTTTTTCCATAGAATTCGAAATCCAAACATTACGGACAGCACAGGAAGTTGGCCTAGATCTAAGCGAGGCACAAATCAATCGACTACAGCAGATCAATGAATTAGACGAAATTAGGCTCTCTGCACTACAAAATACATCATTGATTCAACAGCAACGAGCTAAATGGCATGATGCGCTCATCAAAAACAAAGTCTTCCACGAGGGAGACTGGGCTCTGTTATACGACTCTCGGTTTCAGGACTTCCCTGGAAAACTTCAGACTCGATGGTTGGGACCATACGAAATCCAGAAGGTGCATGACAACGGAACCCTTACTCTAATTACCATTGACAGTTCTGGATATGCATTCAAAGCAAATGGCCACCGAGTCCGTCTTTATCGCAAACCACTCACTCGGGAATCCTTCTGCCAGCAGCTACGCCGAGACACTGATATGGAGATCTTAGGAGAGGAAGAGAAATCTTCCTCACCTGTAATTCATTAAGGGTTCATTTCTTTTTGCAATTTGTACATAAATTCTTGTTTTTTTGAGTGGTTCTTGTACATAAGTTTGAATTAAATATTTTCTTGTCATTTTTTTGCTGTTCCTTTTCTTTCACAGAGTTCGATTTTTTCCCTTCTAAAAAAAAGCGTTTGTGTGTTTTTTATGATGTTGGTTTTGCTTGTTTTGCTGTTCCTTTTCTAAAGGAACAGCATTCGGGATCTCTGTTGTTCCTTTTCTAAAGGAACGACACTTTTACGTTTTTGCTGTCCCTTTTCCAAATAAACAGCATTTTTTTGTTACCACTGTTCCTTTTTCTTCAAAGAAACAACGTTCTTTTATTGCTGTTGTTCCTTTTTCAAAGGAATGGCATTTTGAGTGTTTTTATAGTATTTTTATTTTTGCTGTTCCTTTTTCCCAAAGGAACGGCATTTGCATTTTTGCTGTCCTTTTTTTCTATCATCCATCGTTGTTTCTTTTCTAAAGGAACACCACTCGCATACTTTTTCTCTCCTTGTGAAACAGCTTATTCTTTTTGCTGATCTAAATTGAGGATGCTTCTTGCCCGTCTTCTTTCTAGTCTTTAAGATACAGCTATGTATTTGTGCAATGAAATATAAAATCACAACATACCGAAATCTGCAAACCATAAATCGCTATATCTATAAGGCTCTGCATTAGTAAGAGGACAAACGGAAGGAGATACTTATTTCTTACCTTTTGTTGACATGGTTTTACTAAATTTGCCCTGATTGGTTATCTTTATCATGCTGATTCCCTTAAACTTTTTTTTGATTACTACTTGGGAATAAGAGCAAAGAGCTTATATCTTCCTATTGATATGATAAGACTTCTTCCACCATTCCTACTCTTAAGGAGTGTTGAACCACCCTTTGTGTATAAATAAGGAAAAGTATTCTATAAAAAAGAAAAAATATGTGAACATGATATGTGAAGTGTCAAATGCAGGATAGGGGGTCTCATTAAGAGCCAGCCTACCATGATCATGAGGATGGAAGTGAAGTGGCATTCCCATTATGGCCGCCACACCAGGGATATGGTCTAAAAGGTATATCAAATAAACAAACCTTGGAACAGAAGGTCTCATTACGAGCCGGCCTGCCCACTTTTCGCTCCTTCCTCGT